>APFE031014172.1:0-22193 GCA_000404065.3 Pinus taeda
GTCCAACAATAGAAATCATTAAGCAACAAGGATTATTCTTTAAACAATAGAGAATGCTACCCTTGTAAGATTTAAATTCCTGTAAAAACTATACGGTAGATTACATAAGCATATAGTCACAAAATAATTTGAACACCAAAATACTCTACTTATCTGTGAATTCTTTAGTTGTTTAAGAAAGTGTATTTGGGATGAGTCATCTCCTCCCTTCCAATGGAACTGGAGATTACATCCAGGTTCCCCCCCTAGCATTGAATTTCCAACACAGTGGGATATTAACCTCTAGAGGTTAAGTTCTCAGAACTTAGGACTTCCCTAGTCCAGCCTAGAACATTTAGGTTTTCATTTGACTAGAGAGTTTCCACTGGCCCAAAACTAGCTCAGGACAACCCTGCTGCACCATTCACATTACTTCTCTTTCTTTCCTCGGGTGCTTTTACCTCCTTCTAGTGGCTAACCCCTTGTCATCCTTCATGAGATATTTTATCTCCAGAACGCAAAATGAAAGGGATAACTATCCTCAACTGTTTCTTGGAAGTTTTTTAATTAGTTAATGAGTCTTCATCCTTATTCCTCTTCTTAACTGCTTTTCTTTAAGATTATCACATAATAAAATTTATTATTGTTTTTCATAAACTATTTTCCTCCCTTTTACTTGCAAATAACAGTAATAAAAACACTAACAATAATTCTAGAATTTACTTTAGCATGTAAGAGTGTTACATCTTCCCCCCCTCGAGCAGAACACTATCCTCAATGTTCATTCTTGTCCCTGAAACAAACCAGGTTATGCTTGTCACATGATAACCTCATCCTCCTAGGTGGCCTCCTATGGGCTAAAGTGCTTCCATTTCACTTTAACCTGGGTAATAACTCGCTTTCGCGGCGTGGTTTCTCTCTGTTGGAGAATACGAAGAGGCTCTACCAGAATTTCCCTATACGGTTCTATTGTTAGGCATCATTAAAATCATTAGTTTCCATATCTTCAATAATTGATACATTCCTTTTTTCAAAATTCATTTATACTCACTTGTATATATTTCAAATTAATAAGGTGTATGGGATCATAACATACTTCTTTTAAAGGGAAATGTGAAATATATTATCAACCCTTTTATAACTTGGAAGTGTAAGTTGATAGGCTACTAGCCTTATTTTTTCTAAGACATCGAAAGGTCCACAATAGCGAGGTGTTAGCTTAGCGCGTCTACCACATTGTAGGGTGCTCTTCCTAGGTTTTATCTTAACATAGGCATGATCTTCTATCTGGAATTCTTTGTAAGTTATTTCTTTTTTTTCAAATTCTTTCTGCCTATCTTGAGCAACCTTCAAATTCCGACGGACCTTCTTTGTGTCCAAATCCATTTCTACCAATATGTCGGGTCCTAATATCATTTTATCTTATCGACTACTCCATTTAGTAGGTGTTCGACACTTCTTTCCATATAATACCTCATATGGGCTCATTTTCAATGATTCGTGGTAGCTATTATTATAGTCAAATTCAACCAAATGACGATATTCCTCCCATTTGGTTAGTTGCTGCATGACATACATTCATAGCATATCCTCCAAAACTTGGTTTACTTGCTCAGTTTGTTCATTTGTTTGAGTGTGATAGGTGGTACTAAAATGAATCTACATACCTAACCCTGTAAAGAGGGTTTTCCAAAATGTCGATGTAAACTTTACATCCCTATATGAAATCACCACTTTTGGCATGTCATGCAGCCGAAATATTTCTTTCATAAAAATATCTACAATTTCAACAGTTTTATAAGTAGATTTAACATGAATGAAATGAACAGTTTTACTTAATTTTTCCACCACCACCATGATGGAGTAATGTTTTCTAAAGTAGCTAACTTATCCTTGGTATTAGCATAACCCACTTGAATATAAAAAAATTGGTAACCTTTTCGGGTGCATTTCTTCAGCTGATTAGCAGAAATGGATCGCAGCTTAACATTCCTTTTAATTCCCTAGATTTCTTATCTGCTTCCTTCCTTTGTGAGGAAACTAATGGTTTTTTCCTTACAATTTGCTAGGTACCAATGTTCTTCCATCCAATCCATTCCTATTAACACATTATATGATCCTAAAGGTAATATATTCAAGTTTACCTTAACCTGTTGCCCTCCAATCTCCACACGAAAACTCTCTACCTTATGTTTCACCCTAGTGGCTAGTTACACTAGCCATGAATTTTTAAACTTAGTACTTAATAGGTGACACAAGTCAACTATTTTTGGACTAACATAACTAAGACTTTCTCTTATGTCAATTAAAATAGACACAACTTGGTTACTTATCTCACCTTCAAACTCTAACATGGTGTGTTGATATTCCGCCTGATGATCTTCCAGAGCAGCATTAATATTTGGTATATTTTTGGCCACATTGCCTACTGTAGAGGCTTCTTGAATGCTTGTCGTAAGCTCGGTTTTAGTTTAATGAGGACAATTCTTATAGTGGTGGGGTTCCCCACAACCCTAACATTGTAACGACGACTTCTATGCTTGTGCAACTTTGAATTTGTTCAATGCTTCAGCTAGCTTAAACTCATTTAGTGCTCTACTTCGCTGCTAACCTTTTCCCATATTTCCTCCCATAGGTTTCTTGGGACCTCATTTTGTTCAACTGGGTCTGGTGTTTTTATGGATACTTGGAAATTCCTCTGCCCCTTTCTAATTGGCCAACTTCTACCACTTTCTCCTTTCTACCACATTTGTTGATAACAAATACAAGCCTTTCTTATGGTTTTGTCCATCTTCTTGGGATTATTGAACTCTAGCCTTTCCTTCATAAAATTTGGTAGAATACTAATAAACACCACACTTTTGCCTTTTCTTCCTGTATGTAAGGAACGTAGCGTAACAAAAAAATGAATTTAGTTACAAACTCATCCATGGACTATTGTCCTAATTTCAAATCATGAAACTCCTTTTCCTTTTCATCATAAAACCTTTCGGTTAGATATTTGTCCTTCAAATATTTTTGGATGTTGTCCTAATTAACCTTCTCATACTGCTCCAACTAATTCTCTCTCTCTCTCTGTGCAACATTAACACTTTGGTTATTATTTTTCTTGAGGCCACAATGTTGTAACATGTGGCTTTGATATCAATTGTAACACCTAACTACTTAACCCAAAGTCATTTTCATACATATTCATACAGACATAAAAAAATTAAAGTCAACCTAGTCACTAATAATAATTAGTATTAGATTTCATGCCATATAACTTTAACTCCAATACTACATTGACTAAATAGTCAATCATAACCCTTGAATTCAATTACATTATGCACAAGGTTCAATTCCTTATAATCATTCATTTGCAACTTGATATACGATAGGGCTATGTAAATTGATTATCATGGTTTTAATATTTATGAACCATTAAAACGTTTAATGATTGTTGAGTGTTGTGGATAGTTCTTGAGGCCATCTTTGTCCCCTCGAGCTGCGCTCAACTCAGATTGCCACATGGAAGCCATCCCACAATTGTTGTTCATTTGGAAGATCTAAAACCTTAGGTAACTCGAGTCAGAGTTAGGGTAACCACCTCCGGATGGATTTTTGAGGACAGTCATTTGTTGCAATGCCCCATCAAGAAAATGGCTTTGCAAACCCTTCTCTCCCCTACTTCCTATAGCCTAAAAGCTAGCCAAAAATTGTAATACTATTTAACTGATACCACCATTACAAAGTTCCTCAGGTTTACCGGGCGGGTCAACTTGTTTTCCAATGTTTTCCCTCGATTTATCCTTGCAGATGCTGACTCTTTGTCCCTTCTCCCATCTTAGTATGTTGTTGACTTGCCCACTAGTGACAGTCGTAGCTCAGAATGTTTGGTTCCCCTCTTGTAGTCGTCCGTGGCATCATTTGGGGCTATATTTCTTACGACAAACTCAGGTAACCGAGGGTTTTTACCTTGTCATTTTTTAACTGCATTTCTCTTCTTTCCTTTTTCTGCAGTAATGACTACGGTTTTGGGTTTTAAATTATAGGTAAACCAATAACAAGTTGTTCACACCATAATATAGTTGTGTCTCATGCACAATTTTGTTCTCAGGTTCATTTTTTATTTTTTTTCTATACATCTACCATTGTTTATTATTGAAATTTAATTGATAGAACTCACATTAAGCAACATAAATTCTTCCAATAATAGAAATCATTAAGCAACAAGGATTCTTCTTTAAGCAATATAAAATTCTACCCTTGCAAGATTTAAATTCTTGTAAAAACTATACAGTAGATAACAAAAGCATATAGTGACAAAATACTTTGAACAAAAAAATGCTCTACTTATCTTTGAATTCTTCAGTTGTTTAAGAAAGTGTATTCAGGATGAGGGCGCTCCCCCCTTCGAATGGAAATAGCAATTACGTCCGGGTTCCCTCCCTATCATTCACTTTCCAGCATAATGGGATATTAACCTCTACAAGTTAAGTTCTCAGACCTCAGGACTTCTCTAGCCCAACTTGGAACATTTAGATTTTCATCTAACTGGAGAGTTTCCACTGGCCTAGAACAAGCACATGACAACCCTCTAGTAGCATTCACATTCGTTCTCTTTCTTTCCTCATGCAATCTGCCTCCTTCTGGTGACTAACCCCTTGTCATCCCTTAGGAGATATTTTATCTCCAGGACCCAGAATGAAAGGAATAACTTCCCTCAATTTTTTTTTGGAATTTTTTTAATTAGTTAACAAGTCCTCATCGTTATTCCACTTCTTAACTTTTTTTCTTAAGAATTATCACATAATAAAATTTATTATTTTTTTCAAAACGTGTTTTCCTCCTTTTCACTTGCAACTAACAATAATGATAACATTAAAAGTAATTCTAGAATTTACTTTACCATTTGAGGGTGTTACATCTTCCCCCCTCGAGCATAACACCATCCCCGGTGTTCATTCCCGCCCTTGAAACTGATCAGGATATGCTTGTCGCATGACACCCTCTACCTCCTAGGTGGCCTCTTTTGGGTTAAGGTGCTTCCATTGCACTTTAATGTGGCTAATGACCCTCTTTCGCAGCGTGGTTTCTCTCTGTTCGAGAATACGCAAAGGCTCAACTAGAAATTCCCTGCCCAGTTCAACTTGTTAGGCATCATTAAAATCATTAGTTTGCATGTCTTCAATCATCGATACATGCATTTTTTCAGAATTAATTTATACTTGTATATCTTGACAGATAATAACGTGTCTCTATCATACACATAATTCTTTAACAGGGAAAGGTGAAATACATTATGAACCTATATATAACTTGGAAGAGTAAGTTGATAGGCTATTAACCTTATTCTTTCTAGGACTTGGAAAGTTCCACAATAGTGAGGTGCTAGCTTAGCACATCTACCCCATTGTAGGGTGCTCTTCCTGGGTTTTATCCGAACATAGATGTGATTTTCTGTCTAGAATTATTTGTAAGTTCTTTTTTTATTTGCATACGCTTTCTACCTATCCTGCGCATCCTTCAAATTCCATCAGACATTCATACCTCCAACTCCATTTCTTCCAACATGTGTGGTCCTAATATCATTTATCTTCTAGACTACTCCAGTTAGCAAGTGTTCGACACTTCTTGCCATATAATACCTCATATGGACTCATTTTCAATTATTCATGGTAGTTTTTATTATAGGAAAATTCAACCTAATGAAGATGTTCCTTCCAGTTGGTTCATTTCTACATTACATACATTCGTAGCATATCCTCCAAAACTTGGTTTACTCGCTCAGTCTGTCCATTTATTTGAGGGTGATAGGCGGTACTAAAATGAATCTATGTACCTAACCCTGTAAAGAGGGCTTTCCAAAATGTGGTCATAAACTTTACATCCCTATTTGAAATCACCACTTTTCGCATGCCATGAAGCCGAAATATTTATTTCATAAAAATATTTGCAATTTCGATAGTTTTATAAGCAGATTTAACAAGAATGAAATGAGTAGTTTTACTTCATTTATCCACCACCACCATGAAGGAGTACTTTTTTCTAAAGTAGTTAACTTATGCTTGGTGTTACCATAACCCACTTGAGTAGCAAAATTTTGGTAGCCTTTTTGGACGCATTTCTTTAGCTATTAGCGGAGATGGATCACAACTTAACATTCCTTTTAATTCCCTAGATTTCATGTCTACGTCCTTCCTCTATGAGGAAACTAATTATTTTTCCTTACAGTTTACTTGGGAGCAATGTCCTTCCAGCCAATCCATTCCTATTAACACATCATATGATCCTAAAGGTAATATATTCAGGTTTACCTTAACCTATTTCCCACCAATATCCATAGAACAACTCTCTACCTTGGTTGTCATCTTATTTTTTGCCCCAGTGACGAGTTGCACTAGCCATGAATTTTTAGCCTTAGTACTTAAGAGGTGACACAACTCAACTATTTTTGGATTAACATAACTAAGACTTGCTCCTGAAAATAGACATAACTTGGTTATCTATATTACCTTCAAACTCTATCATGGCATGTTGATATTCCACGTTATGATATTCCAGAGATGCATTAATATTTGGTATATTTCTAGACACATTCCCTACTATAGAGGCTTCTTGAATACTTGCAGTAAGCCTAGTTTTAGTGCGATGGGGGAAATTCTTATAATAGTGGGGTTCCCCATAACCCCAACACTATAATGACAACTTTTGTGACTGTGCAACTTCAAATTTGTCTCATGCTTCAAGTTGCTTAAACTCGTTTACTTCTTTGATCCACCGCTAACCTCTTCCTAAATTTCCTCCCACATGTTTCTTGGGTCCTGATTTTGTTCCACTAGGTTTGGTGTTTTTATGGGTACTAGGAAAATTCCTCTACCCATTTTTAACTGGACAAATTTTACCACTTTCTCCTTTCTGCCACATCTGCTGATAATAAATACAAGCCTTTCTTATGGTTTCATCCATCATCTTGAGATTATCGAACTCCAACCTTTCTTTCATAAAATTTGGTAGACTATTGATAAAACATTGCACTTTCACTTTTTCTTCCCATATGTAAGGAATGTAGTGTAACAAAGAAGTGAATTTAGTGATGAATTGATCTAAGGACTATTTTCCTAATTTCAAATCATGAAACTCTTTGTCTTTTCATCATAAAACCTTTTGGTTAGATATTTATCCTTAAAATACTTTTGGAAGGTGTCCCAAGTCACCTCCTCATACTGCTTCGCCTAATTCTCTCTCTCTCTCTCTCTATGAAACATTAACACTTTGGTTAATTTTCCTAGAGGCCACAGTGTTGTAACATGTGGCTCTAATACCACTTGTAACACCTAATTGCTTAACCCAAAGTCAATTTCATACATATTCATACACACATAAAAAAAATAATTAAATGTTGAAAAGTGTGCAACAAGAAATGCTTGTTGAGAATGCAACAAGATGATGGAGCTTAGTGGAAAGGAGTCGCCTTCACTAAGTGGGCCCGCAGGCTATTTTTGGCACAAATCTATTTTTAGACTATGTCTATTTTTAGACATATGGATCATGTCTATGGATTGCAGTTTGCTGTTTATGGATGATTGATCAAGTTGGAAAAATAGATGGACTTCTATTTTTGATGAAAGTGTGATGAAAGTGTGAGTGATCAAGTCTATTTTTAGACTGGCTGTCAAAAATAGAAAAGTCAAATATTATTATCTCACAATAATATTTGGACTATAAACTTAATCTTATTCTCTTGGAGCACTTCAGTTCGAGCTACGGATGTGGCACATGCAATTGCATGAAGGAAATACGTGGTTCTTATGGGTTAGTTGAATATTTGCATGCATGACTTCAGTTAGAACTCAAGTGAGTTGAGTTTAGTGGACTGGAGGTGCAGTTGATGGAGTTGTGTTCAGTTTAGCTTTGTTAAACTGGTTGTATTTAGTCTAACTGGAAAATAGACTAGAGATGAGTTGGGTGAATTAGTTATTAATTAATTCACAAGTTATTAACTCATAATACAACTAATGAATACATCAGTTAACTCAGTTGCATGTCAGTGCATGTTCAGTTCAGCAGGGACAGGTGTTAGAGAATCAGATTGCTATCAGTTGTGCACCAGATCTTGCACAAATCAGGGGATTGAGTATGCCAATGAGTTTGCCCACATTTTATCTTGGAAATACGTGATTTAGCCAAGGAAAGGCGTGGCTGACTTGGTATTATCATCAGTTCTTCTTGCAGGATTGAGCAGCAGAGGTAGGCAAGAAGCGGAAGAGATTTGAGCCAGGGATTGATTCAGATCTGAGCTGTATTGTGTGTAACAGGTGGAGCTGGTACTTGATTGCTTGTGATAAGCATTGTACTTTGTAATGTTACATGACTCAATCATTAATATACAAATAGTTGGGGTTTTTAGCAAGATGCTTTCCCCGGGATACATACTGTGTTAATGTGTGAATGCTCTTGATGTTTTATTGTTATTGATGCTTCTATATTGATGATCAACGTAGAGGAGCTTATGTATTGTGTATGTTTTCCGCAATAATACATGATCAGGATAATCTCTGTTGAATATGTGTTAAATTATTCAAAAATTCTACATTAAAGACCACCTAATCACTAATCATAATTAGTATTAGATTGCATGCCATATAACTATAACTCCTATATTATATTGACTAAACAGTGAATTCATAACCCTTGGTACGATTACAGTATGCACAAGGTTCAATTCCTGATAATCGTTCATTTGCAACTTGATATACAATAGGGCTATGTACATTGATTATCATGGTTTTAATATTTACGATCCATTAATCTGTTTAGTGATCATGGAGTGTTGTAGATGGTTCCCAAGGCCGTCCTTGCGCCCTCCAAGCACACTTAACTCAGACTGCCACATGGAAGCCATCCCACGGTTGCTGTTGATTTGGAAGATCCGACGGCGCAGGTAACTCAAGTCAAAGTTAGGGTAATCACCTCCGGATGGAATGTTGAGGACAATCATTTGCTACAATGCACCATCGAGAAAATGGCTATGCAAACTCTTCTCACCCATGCTTCCTTTAGCCTGAAAACTAGCCAAATGTCATCATAGTCTTTAACTGATACTGCCATTATAAAGTTCCTCAAGTTTACCTAACGGGTTGACATGTTTTCCAGTGTTTTCCCTTGATTTATCCTTGTAGATGGTCACTCTTTGTCCCTTCTCCCATCTCAGTATGCTGCAAACTTACCCACTAGTGACAGTCACAACTCAGAATGTCTGCTTCCCCTCTTGCAGTCGCCCATGCCACAATTTGGGGTTATCTTCCTTACGACATACTCAGGCAACCAAGGGTTTTTACCTTGTCATTGTTTAACTGCACTTCTCTTCTTTCCCTTTTTGCCATCAATGACTAGGGTTTTGGGTTTTCCATTACAAGTAAACTCGTCAATCTCCACGGGGTTTGTGACAACAACTAGTTCTAGGATTTCAATTGTGACCCAACCTCATGGAATACTGGGTTGGCTACAAGTTATGCTATGTGTGCTCTCTGGTTTTGTGTGGGTTACGATTCCACTCAAAAACGTTAAGTGTTTACTCATTTTTCTATCATCTGAATGTATGAATCTTGTCGGCTATGAAAGGACTTGGTAGTTATGTAAACCATTTCACCTTTGCTTGCTGGCTTGGTCCAAGGCCTGCACATTATAACACTTTTCCCTGCTCTATATTGTTATTCCCAAACAACTTATATCTCATTTCTCATTTCGAGTTAATTATGTATAAACATCTATTTTCTATCATTAGTTCGAATTAATTCTTTGTTTTTGTTACACTTTCATTAATTATTTAATTAGTTTACATGTGCTTGGTTTACATATAATTACTTGTTTTTTATTAATTCTCTGCACCAAGTGTATCTTACCGATGTTGGTTTAAGAGCATAAGGATTATTGTCGCGGTAGGGTTTTCTGGTTATTTTTACTCACATCCTTATATTTGTATTTTTAATTGCAAACCCTGTGGAGATTTAGTATCAGTTAATTATGGCATGCTCTCGCTACATGTTTAGCTCATTTAGTATATGTTAACTATTGCATGTTTTTTCTACAAAGTTTAGCTCTCCGATATTTATTTACAGGGTCAACCATATATACTTATTTTTTTGGGCTCCTGAATGAACATATTAACTCACCCTTTCCAAGGTTTTAGTGCTCAAACATACAACTAACGGTTCAATATTGTGCGAATTTTTTATCTTCTAGATAAGTGTTAGCCCAAAGGTTTCATTTCCATGCCATGTTCATTGATAGAGATTTCTTCTGATTATGGATTTTGTATCAACTTGAGTTGTTCGGATTTCAGTGCGACTTATTAGTTATTTATTTTACCATGGATTGTAGTTGCATTGTTTAATTTTTCATTGGTGAAGGATTTCTATTTCAATTAGAAAATTCATCAATTATTACAGAATTAGTCTCCATCTTCGGACTGCTAGTGAGGCTACTGGAAATAGCTTGGCCTTTGGGCAAATCAAGGTAGTAGGCACAACCACCAACCACATTATGCATAGATGGAGAAACCTAGATTAGATTATTTTATTTTCTCTTCCTTTTAATAAGGTTTGTTGTCTCGCCTTTTGCATTACTTGGATGAGGTTTTCATGTCATAACTCCCCTTACCATGTTTACTATTTATTTCAAGAATTTCATTTCTGTATGCTTATGAAGCCAAACCTAAACTAAGTTCTAGTGATCTTCATTTGTTTCGTATCTAACAATTAGAGGGTTTTACTCCTCTCTTCTTGCTGCAAATACGGAAATCTACGGGTTGTAGAAACAATCCCAAAATTGTCCTTTCCAATAGGACTTGTAATTGTGTCAGATTTAAACCAACGTTTGTTGCCATCTAAGATTACACTATTTGTTTAAGAAGTTTCAATTATTAAACAACCATTGATATGAAAGATCAATGTTTAAATTATTGTTTTACTTCTGTACAAGTTGTTAACAACATAGTGTCTAATGCACAACAATGTTCTTAGGTTCATTTTTCCTTTTTCTTCTATACATCTACCATTGTTCATTATTGAGATTAAGCAACATACGTTCTTCCAACAATAGAAATCATTAAGCAATAGGGATTCTTCTTTAAGAAATAGAAAATGCTACCCTCTCTAGATTTAAATTACTTTAAAAATTATACGATAGATAAGAAAAGCATATAGTCACAAAATACATTGAACACCAAAATGCTCTAGTTATCTGTGAATTCTTCAGTTGTTTAAGAAAGTGTATTCAGGATGATTTTTCTCCTTCCTTCCAATGGAACTGAGAATTACGTCCATGTTACCCTCCCTAACATTCACTTTCTAGCACATTGGGATATTAACCTCTACAGGTTAAGTTCTCAAACCTTATGACTTCCCTAGTCCAGCCTGAAACATTCAGATTTTCATTTGACTAGAGAGATTCCACTGGGCCAGAACCAACTCAGGATAACCCTTCGACAACATTCACATTCCTTCTTTTCTTTCCTCAAGCGGTTCTTCCTCCTTCTGGTGGCTAACCCTTTCTCGTCTCTAAAGAAATCTTTTGTCTCCAAGACCAAAATGAAACGAATAACTTGAAATTGTACCTACGTGTGCTTAATATGACTAGATTTTTACCATCATGTAATGACTCAACAATATACCCCATTGGTCAAGTTATCCGTTGGAGGCTCTGCTCGGACTATTTAACATGCTAAGCTGGATCTGTTTCTTCAACTTGTCTTGACGATGAACCACACTGGTTGGTTCGAAATGCGTCGACAAATGGTATCTCATGTGATTTTCGCCAAAAAATCTCTCGTAAACTTGATATGGATCACAGAAGCCTCAACTCTACAATATACCCCATCATCATCTATTTTACACTTATAAATTATTTACATTAAAAATTTTAAATAATAAAATAAAATTCATAAAATAAAATATGACAATTTTTAAATAATAAAATAAATTAAGACATGGTGGGTTTCATGTGAAAACTCAATTTTAAAATTAATATTTAATTTTTGTACAATAAAACCAAATTTAAAGAATAATTAATTGTTGAATTGAGACTTCTGTAATCCATATCAATTTTTTTTTTAAGAATCTTCGTCGAAAATCACATAGAAAAACTTTTGTCAACACGTTTCGAACCAACCAGTGTGTGAATGAGCAGATCTCACTTTGCACATTAAATAGATAGAGAAGAGTATCCCATGACTCAATTTTCTCATTAAGATAATGACCAAAAAGACAACAGCTCGATTTCACTGAATAACGGCTACCCCTTATCATAGTCAAACTAATTCTTCAAAAAAAAATTAATTGTATTCAATAAACTTAAAGCTTATTAATTAATTAATCATATTTGAAAATTTTCTGATAAAATTAAATTTAGATTCTACGTAGTCATGAGAGAATTGTTGGAATTTTAATTCATAAACACAGTATTCTTTTTTATCGGGTTTATATTAGAAGTAAATTAATCTGTTATTTAATTCTTTTTTAGTTATTTTATTTAAAATTTATATCTTTAAAACTTTTAAAATTATTAAATCTATATAATTTTAATATATAAAAATAAATAATTAATTAAAAAATAAAAATATCAAATTTATTAATTTTGATTGGATACAACTGGTGATTGTATTTGAAGCTTTATTTATAAGTCCTAGTAATTAATACATACAATTGGAGAAGAAAAAAGTTGAAAAAATTAGGATAGGATGTGATTTGTCTGCGGTGCTGGTTGGCATGGACGGTCATATGCCTCGGTGCAGTTGATTAGTCGTTATAGGAGTGTGGAAGAGAGTTATGCCTAAGTTTTATGGTACACGTATTTTAAACAGGGGACAATTTGGTTTGGAAAATCAGAGAAATTTTGATATGATTAAGAAAATTTTGTAGAATTTTGAAATTGCAGGCTATTATTGTCGAGTTTTTGTATTTTAGGATAGTTTAAAAATTTTTCATAGTGATAATCTATTTCCACCATCCAAAAATTTCACATTCAAATTTCTTAAAAAAAAATCACTCGATTCAGGTTAGAAATTGACCATCCCTGTTAGCTTTTTGCCTCTGTAGACAACGCCTTTTATTATACCTACCACAGAGAAGTTAGATGGATATTTTGTTTAACAATTATTAATCCAAGTAAAGTAGGTAAGTGAGGCTTTACGTAGAGAGATAGATCTTTCCTTACCTTATCCTTGCATCTCTTTCCTAGTTCAATATTATAAATTAGTTTTTATTAATTTTTAATAATATTTTAATTTATTTATCTAACATTTCATTGGTTTATGTAGTTATTGGATTTTTTTATTGGCTTTTAACCAAAAAAATCTATAGCTTCCCCATAGTTTAACAGTATAACAGTATAGACTAAATTTTATTATTTTATATTGTTATTCATATTTATTTATCTACCATGTAATTGGTTCAAGTTTTATTCTATAATCATTACAATCACAACCATAGAAAAAAATTCTAAAATAATTCTAATATAATTGCAATAAATTGGTATAATGAAGTTTTTTAACTTTGATCACAACTATATAAAAATAATTCTAAAAGAATCCTAATATAATTGCAATAAATTGGTATATTGAAGTTTTTTAACAAAATTGAATATGCGTATTAAATATTTAACCCAGACAATATTTAACACAGACAGAAAATCGAGTTGCCTAACCCCTTAAACATTTATATGAGTGGATAATTTAAGTGGCCATTTTCTGTTAGATCCTCTTGATTTACTCAGAAGCATTACAGCTGATGGAACTTACCATAGTGAAAACACTTGGATGACTAATGAGCACAGTAACGGCCTTTTCTTACACGGTGGCAATGGCTCAGCACCTACGGTTTGACTGCCTCCAAAGTCTCCCGTGTAACAGAGCTTCTACTCGGTAGTCTATTTGGTAATTATGCATTTTTGTTGCAGTATGGATTGATACAGTTTAATTTTATGCATTAATTTTTTAGGGATTGAATGTGATGCGATCTTGATTGATTTTCAGGAAGCTGAATTTGTGGAATTTCGGCTTTCCATAGTTGTTTAAGCTGGTTCCATTATAGGCCTACTTTTTTCCAAAGGGAAAAAATGCTGATTATTATTAGTCCCTTGCCTCCGGATAGCAGGGATTATAGTGATTGATAAGCGTGTATCTAGTTTTAAATGGCTTTCCCTAACTCAAGCATTTGATGCTTTAGCCAATGTTTTAAAAAAATACTCTACCAAACCAAATTTTATCCAAACTTTAAGTTTGTACCTCTTATTGCTAGAGAGACTGTATGATTTTTATAAAACTTAGGATTACTATGTATGATTTTTGATAAAATTTGAAAAATAAATTATTTCAAAAATGTTATATATAAGAGTTTCAAAGCTATATATAAGTTTCAATCCGTAAAATCTCAAACTTTCCACCACCCTAAATTTTATGACATCTGGATGTCATCTTTTACACCTGGCAAGGACGTCTTCACATTTTCATTTTTTCAAGTGAAGGCTTTGCTTTGCCTTCTTGACCTTGAACCCCTGGTAGCTGCAAGGGATGTCTAGTCCCTACTTGCCGAGGGAATGAGCGATGCTTTGTTCTGCCCCTTATATGACGAGTGAGGAATGCTTTGTTCTTCCCCTATATGTAAGGGAATATTGTGGCATGGTAGAAAACTAAACGAAGAAATATTACTCTTATAGTTACTCTCAAAAATTCATACTAAAAAAAATAACTGGAAAATAAATGAATGGTAATGATTGATGAGGTCTACGAAATATAGTAGATAGTAGATGGTGGGAGTTTTGCATCAGTTTTAATTGTTTATAAAATTTTAATTTGTGAATTATTATGATAGCTATGAAAATCCAATCCCAGATACCGAGTCTTGTGTTAACCACACTTTGGGGAGTTTTAGTTACTTAAATGGTGATTGATTCAACAAGATATGCACTCATTGACCATAGTTCCTCATTTTATGAAGGATTTACAGAGAACTTTGGGGGGGGAGAATTTGTAGTGTTGGGGAATGCAGATGGATATGGTACTATTTACATTTCTGACGCATTTATACATTAATAGGTTGTTTAAGAGTTAAATACTTCTTTTATGCAAATATTCATAATCACAATTTCTGGGTTTTAAAGCTACTGAATAGTCCAGTTTGGTATTTATCATGAGACTCAAACACTACATGAAGAAGAGATTTCAAAGATGGGTTGTTGAGATACCATGTGGAAGAAAAGGAGACAAAATAACAATGCTCAAGACCATGTAATGGAGGTCTTGGTTGCTTCTTATTTTGTTTTGTTTCTTATTTTATTTTGTTTATGGGAGATGTTTTGCACAATTAAAAACTATGTTATATATTGAAGAAGTTCTTCAAATTTTACAATTCTTGCAGGAGAAAGGGCCATAGAAACCCTAAGACCGTTTGCCTCTATTTTTTAACAAGATGCATATTCTTGTAAAATTTCAGTGTTCGTAATCTCACCCATTTGAGCGGTTCAAATGTCCTAAAGATAAGGATTCTTCATAAGAAAAACACGGAATATTCCAAATTGAACGATCGATATTTCAAGAATGACTGGCCACAAAAAAATCTTAATACAGGCACTTCTTCCTTTTTGTAAAACAATTAAATGTTACTCTTAGAAATTCAGATTTAAAAAAAAAAAACTGGAAAATAAATGACTACGTGAAGCTTTAAAAATCCCAAAATAAAAAGGTGACTAGTCAAACAAAATTATGTATGCCTCTGAGCAAACCTTGCAAATGAAGATAGGAGATAAATCCAACATGTGATTGATTAGTGCGTGTAAATCCCCAAGAATCTAAATACTTGATATATCCAAGACAAACCATAATAAATCCCAAAAGTCAATAGATTCAGCGCTCATATTAGTGTCATTCCCCATACCAGTAAAACTTATATTATTGATCTGGATTAGTGCCAACCCACACCCCACAACCACATGATCTACACTGTTCTGCTCCATCAAAATACCTGGCAGGGTACGATATGTGCGGGGTAGTTTTGATATGAGTAATTCCTTTCTCAAAGCAAAGAAGGTAATTGCAATGTAAACAACGGAGCAATTGTCGTAGCGGTAGTCCCTACCGGGGTTGAGAAACTGCAGTTCTTTGAGTTGCCACAATGACTTTGGCAGTAATTTTAACATGTTCCTGAATGATGAGTCTTGGGCATCGTAGTTCCCTTGGCATACTTGTAATTTTATTGCGAAAAACTGAGATTCTTTTGCAATATTCATGAGCATACCAGAAAATTTGCAAGTGAGCATTTATTGAACATAAACGATGAACCACAATCAATTTCAAAGAGAGAATTGATTAGAAAAAACTCTAAGGAGAAGGTAAAAAATATATGTATAATATTCAAGCAAACATAATATTACATGGCATCAAGTTGAACACAATGTCTTGGAAAGTTGTAATAATAATCAGAGCAACTACTCTGACAAACTTGTAACAATGAAATGCTTTACAAGGTTGAATTGGAAGTTGTCTTCAGATTGTTCAAGTTGCAAAGAACCAAGCTCACAATAGTGAGGTAGTGAAATCACTACACTGCCACTCATTGTTTACAGGAATAATTCTCCACTGTATACATTAATCAAATCCAGGTCAATTCTGGCAGCAACGCTTGGGCTTTGCACATAAGAAAAGAAGACATAAGAAAATACTTACACTCTACAACAACTTACACCCGGATGAGGTCATGGAAGAAGTAGTGGTAGATGAATATTTATGCATTACATTAAGTTGAGACAGAGACAATTATTTTTATAGGAAACATACCTGAAGATGGAATTATGCATTTGGAAAGCAGAACCCTTTTTCTGATGTTGACATAATAGTTCTGTTTCTGATGTTGACATATTGATAAAGGAAGAAAGAAAATGTAACAGACCTGAATCATACAAAATTCACTTTGAACATCAGTATAGATGCAAATATCCAAAGGAAATAGAATTTGCTTTTAGAGACAGATCAGAAGACATACCATAGTTGTACAATTGTAGAAGCTTTCTTGAAAAGCTAAAAAGCTCCATAAACATTTACTAGCCAGTAGAGTTGTCAAATCGATGGTGTTTCCATTTTAGAAGTTGGGTGATGTAGAAGATTTCTTGAAAAGTTGGTCCAGAGACATCTACCAATTGGTAGTGTTGTTAGATTTGGGGTGGTTCTTGATAAATCGTTGTTTTTTAAGATTAGATTTGAAGATGTGTGGAATTTGATATGTAAATTGACAAAATTTTGGAATGTCAACAATCAATGCAGGAATGATGTACGTGACACGAAAAGAAATTAAGTGATCTATCTGACATCAAAGACAAATCACAAATAAAATGATGTATGTGACAGCAAAAGCAAATCGAGAATTAAGTGATGTATCTGACATCAGAGGCAAATCACAAATAAAATCCCGGAGTTAGAGTTTCATTGGCTGCCAATCATAAATGAGGAGACTAGATGTTTTTTCAAAGTTACAACTAGCTTCATAAACTTTCATCTACCTAATAATTGCTTGGAAAAACAATAAAGGAGATCAGTTGTCAGGTTTAGCAGTTGATTGCAATAGGTTCCAACTTCTTGGTTCTGTTGTAGTTGGCAATTTATTCCGTGGACAATTTTAGAGTGTAAGACACAATAGTGACTTTGAGTCAGGTTTAATGGTTCAATGCAATAGCTCTGAACTTCTTGTTTCTGTTGTAGTAAAGAATCTGATCCATGGGCTTGCTTAGCTGTAGTATTTGTCTGTAGGAATTGCTTACAACGACTCATTCATGACATTGAGTAGGAATTGCTTACAACGACCCAAAAGGTACAACTAGGAAGCCATGATGTTGGGGTTGTTGAAGAATGCCAATGTTGTTAGTTCGTGATAGGTAGAGCCATAGTACAAGTAGGTAGCTACAAAGAAGAAGTTGATTGTAATATAATATCAATCAGAAGTTTCAGTGGACAACATCATATGATTAACAGTTGCATAGGAATTATTTTTTAATAGGCTTGAAGGCAATATTCATTATAGCAATGACAAATTTTGCACCAGCATAAACTACACCAAATCCAACAGTAATAGCATCTCCAGCCTACAGATTCTTTAGCTAATTCTACATGATTTTCTAGAAGTTCTGGCCCCCATGTGCAATGCATGATAAATTTCCCTGTGTTAAGGTAGAAGTTGTTGACTATGCAGAAACTTTCTGAGTATTTCTATTACCTGGCATGGATGTTGTAGAGGCAGAAGTAGTAGATGGATAGCCTAATAACCGAGGACTTGTCATAGATTCCTATGCTCCTCGTTCGAGATGTTATTGTTAGTGGTTGTTTCTTGGTTTCCTTTTCCTTTGTGCTTCTACTTTTAGGATGTCCATAATCAGAAGAGTCATGAGAACAAGTGCTAAAAGAAACAATGCTGTCAGTTGAGTAAGTTTGCTTATGCTAATGGATTCCATGTAGCTTGTTACTACATTGATCAGAAACAGTATTCAGATTGAGGTTATGTTATGTGAAGTAGAGAGATGTATGTCAATATATAGGTGCAGAAATAAGTTATGTTTTGTAGGTGAGAAATTAGGCATTGATTTTGCCAATTTATATAAGAGTTCAAGGTGTTTGCAAGTTGGTTTTAAGTGTGAATGGAACTGAGTTTCTGGGAATATTTTACTGCAAGCAAGAGGTAATCATTTGAAAAGATTGAAAGATAGTGGGTAATGGATGTTTGTATAGGCTTGTTTGACCTCGTGCAACAAGCCTTTTTGGAGCTTATGTGCTAAAAGAGATGCAACCGAAAAGTCCTGTACTTCCTGTTTTAATGCATCTAGTCTAAAGAGACCATCTCTTTTTAATACATAATCAATGTTGTCATGCATAATGCATTGTAATCTGAATTTGTAACTGTCAACATCTATAATTTCTTCCATCATTTCCAATTGCTTACGAGAGTTGCCTTGTGCAATTGTCTTTGCAAAAACTCAATTACTTTAGCAATTTTTACTATTGTTGTTATCTAGCATGGAAAAATTAAAAAAAATATTAAAAAAACGGCAAACAAGAATGAATTTAGAACAACGTTAAAAAAAGAATGAGTAATTCCTTAGATGAGCTTTGAATTAACAAGAGAATGTTGAAAAGAATAACAAACAATCTATGTCAAATATGAACCCTGAGATTACACGGAAAAGTTAAAAAACAAGAACAAATGACAAAGAATTGACTAGAACATTGAAGCAAAAATAGAGTGATGTCAAAGATAAACCCTCCATTTATAAGGAAATGTTAAAAAGAAAAAAAATTACGTTGGAAAAGGTTAAAACGGGAACAAAGTCATGCCTAAAAATGAATTTTTTGAAGAAAAATACTTGAAGCAAGAGCATAAACATCATCAAGAAATATTCCCAAATAGAAGTCTTGATTCACAAGAAAAATTTAAAACAACTACATACTACTGAGACTATATGCAAATAGATTCCAAATAATGATAATCATTACCCATAACGTTATATAATCTATGACATTAATTAAGACTATATATACATATTGTCTGTTGAAGACTCCTATTCATCGCATTTGTTTGCTGCTGGAATGAGGGAAAGGGAAAATCCAATGTGATTATTTCAAAATATATTTATATAATTGGGGCACCAAGTGTCTTCGTGATTGTTACACCTATTAATGAAATGCACCCATGTGATAATTTAGACTTAACTCAATGATACATATATAGTCACCCCAGATACTGTTGAAGGTCCAACTTTAGCAGCCTCCAACTTCAACAGTGTTTGGGGTGAGTATATATGTATCACTTAGTTAAGTCTAATTTATCACATGGGTGCATTTCATTCACAGTAGTAACAATCATGAAGACACTTGGTGCCCCAATTATATAAATATATTTTGAAATAATCACATTGGATTTTCCCTTTCGCTCATTCCAGTAGCAAACAAATGCGATGAACATGAGTCTTCAACAAACAACCCATGAATAAATGTGATGGCTATATTATTGTTTATAGAAATTCTTATCGTAAGGATACAATAGCTAGATTGAAAGATTACTCTGTAACTAGAACTATAACAAGCTCAGGTGTCTGTAGATGGAAAGCAGAATTTACATAAAATGGCTAAGCTATGGTCTTATCTTTTACTGTCATTTTGTGAAGAGACATGAAAAAGCAATAGGGGCCACATTAAATCCTGGCTGACTTTGATGGTAGGGTACTCCATGCTCATGCATTAATGTTAATGCACTATTTCAAAAATATCTTAGAATCTGGTCAGAAAAGAGGTCAACTGAGAGGTGAAACAATTGACCTTTTCTTGAATGTGCAATTTACATAACTATATACCCATAGCCCTGGTATGAGAGGACCAAGAATGGTCATCATTTCCACATAAAAGAACAGGCAGACGATAACAAAAGAAAGGTAAAAGAGCCAGTCTAATTCATGTCTATTGTCGAGAGAAATAGCTTGAAAATTTGATATTGAGAACGAGTCCTTAGAAAAGAAATAAAGCCTTCAATATCTATTGAATTTTATAAATAGCATGAAAATTTGATATTAAGAATGAGTCCCCAGAAAAGAAATAAATGCTTCGATCTCTATTGGAATTGAGAATATTGAATCCTCTGAAACGAAATAAAGCCTTCAACCTCTATTGGAATTCTATAAACAAATTTAAGGATGTAGGTTTTAACCCCGTACAAAAATTACCTGAATACGAATTCTAAATCACATGAAAAATAAAAATGCGAGAGGATAACACATAAAACACTTATATACAGAGATTTCCCACTCGATCCCAAAACCGGGACTACCAGCTTGATTTTTCATTATGTTCCTTTCAATGTTACAATACATATTTATACATGACGAAGCATCCAATACCATGGACCGAAAACCATCGTGTCCAAAAAAACATGCGCAAAAATCATGCACAAAACCATAGGTGGGTCCGCCCAACCTAACATAGGGTCCAAAACCAAAATTTACCCCTTGTTAACTATGTGGAAAGAATATAGCACAACCCAACAATCTCCCACTTGTTGTTTTCTTTCCACAGGGGGCAACAGGAAAGCTTAGTCATTTTTCCAGCCCTAAAACACCCATTGTTTCTCTACACCAAGAGAACTTCTCAGAGCTAACAAATTTTGTCAATGCATCTGCAGTATTCTTCAAATTGTCCATCTTTACCAGCAAGACCTTTTTTTCTTCTATCATATCCCTCACAAAGTGATACTGAACATCAATGTGCTTTGTCTTTGAATGATAAGCAGTGTTCTTTACCAAGAAAATTGCACTTTGGATGTCACAGTCTATCCTTATAGCTCCCTATACTAACCCCATACTTGAACACAATCTTTGGAACCAAACTGCTTTCTTGCTTGCATGCGTGGCTTCCATGTATTCCGCCTCCGTAGTTGATAGTGCCACTACAGATTGTTTCTTACTCATCCAACTGACTGCACCTCCAAATAGGTTAAACACATACCCACTTGTAGATCTTCTCTGATCCAGATCTCCAGCTGAGCCTGCATAAAAGAATCCACAAATATCCAACACTTTGTCCAATCCTGGTCTTCCTTGGTAGCACAAACCATAATCACTAGTGCCACGCAAATACCTGAAAACCCGCTTCACTGCTTTCCAGTGCTCCTTCCCTGGTTTTGACATAAACCCGCTCAATACTCCCACTGCATGTGTAATGTCTGGTCTAGTATAGACCACTGCATACATCAAGCTACCGACTGCACTTGCATATGGAACACGGGACATGTCTTCTTCCTCTTCTTGTGTCTTGGGACACTATTCAGCAGATAACCTCACACCTACAGGAGTAGGAACCTTCACCGGTTTACTATCCTGCATATTGAACCTCTGTAGTATTGTCTCGACATACTTCCTCTGGTTTAACCAGAGCTTCCTCTTTGCTCGATCTCTTTTAATTTCCATGCCCAAAATATAGTTTGCAGCACCAAGATCTTTCACGTCGAATTTGGAGGACAATTGGGTCCTCAAATCCTGGATAATTTCTTTGTCATTTCCAACCAGCAACATATCATCCACATACAAGACCAGATAAATAACACCGTCACCAATTAATTTAAAATACACACAGTGATCTGCTTTGCTTCTGGTGAAGCCAAGTCCCCGTATAAATGTATCAAATTTATGATACCACATCCTTGGTG
>APFE031014178.1:0-11841 GCA_000404065.3 Pinus taeda
GCATACTGATATGCATTGGGTATTTTTATCTTTGTGTATTTATTTGTTCATGAATTAACAACCATTTCTATATATTGTTTAGCATATGTATCTTTTTCCATATATTGTTGTATCCATTCACTTTTGAACATACTAGAATTGTTATTTTTAATACATTGATGAGAAATTGGTCAAACGATATTTGATGCGATATATGCTTTATAAATTATTTTGATTAACTATTTAATCAAAATAATTACTTCAAAGGTTTTGCATCTCTGTTAGTATCTGTTTAATCTTCATTATCAAATACTAAGGATCATCATTTTAGATCACACAAATATAGGTTTAAATTCCTAGGTAATATACATAGATAGGTTATATGTGTGTGTGTGTGTGTGTGTGTTTTAAATTGAAATCCACCCTATCTATCACTTAGTTTTATCAATCAAACACCCTATCCATCCTGTCACATTTTGATTGGGAAACAGGTCCCATTATATCTAGTCAAAGCCACTAATCCAAATGGAAAAGGGACGATATTCAAGTCCCCGACCGGGTGGTTTTCCCCCATGTTGTTGCAGCAATTTTTGAGGCTTCAAAACCCCTTACCCAAAAAGATATGACGAAGTAGAACCTGTTAGGGTACTATATTATAGGAATCACAATCATTTTTGTCTTACTATTCATTTGAGATAGTTTTTGTAAATATCAGTCTTGGTTTCATGAGTGATATGTTCTAAAGGGGTCTATTTGTCATAATTCAAAGTGTAATGTCATAAAGGATCATGATTTGAAAGGGTAATCATGAGGTCTCATTATGTCATCATGTAAGAGTCTAGTGGTCATGTCATGAGAAATTTGGTCATCATGAGTTAGTTATGTTGATGGCATGCCAATTCTAAGAGACAAATTTGAGAGTTAGTTATGATGAGTTGTGTTATGTCATGGTCATCATTGAAAAGATACCCCTTACTCATCTCTCACATCAACAAGTGGGCCATCATGATTTGAAAGAAGAATCTAGTGGCATGAGGAGTTTAAATCTTCTTGTGGCTCCTTATTTGTTAGAGATAGGCCAGAAATATGTAGAACATGAAATGTTGCAAAAGTTGTTGCGCAATTGGCAAATAAGCTGCATTTTTTACTATTATTGCCATCATTTTCAAAAGTGGTTTATGACCAAATGGAAACGAATTTTGAAAAAGTGAAAGAGGTTTTCGTCAAGAAATGGACAAAGAACAAAAACCTCCTTAATTTTCTACACATGTTTCATATATTGGAATATTGAAATGCATATTTACAGCTTATGTTTAAGGTTTTGTCATTTCTCATTTTAGTTATGATGTTTAGGCGCGTATTTTGAGGTGATGGAGACTAATTTGTGGAAACTGAGAGAGGTTTCTCTCAAGAACAATTTAATATACAAAAAAATCCTTTGGTTTTGTAACATATATTAGGATTCAAGAGATATGATCTAGTTTTTTACCCCTATTTTTCCATAAATTCGATCTGCTATGTTTTTACAGACATCATCTTTTGACTTGTTGTTTCGAATTTTTGGTTTCTAGAAGAATTTTGGATCATTTAAATAGGTGTTATTAAGCCTTAGGAGGTGTAGTTAGTGGTTTGTTGTAAATATTCCAACTTTGATAATGTATTAAGCATAGATTGGTAGTAGGTAATTATTTCCTATTTTTAAGCACAATAGGTGAAAATGCAATGTATCTCACTATTGACTAGCTTCCTTTTGAAAAATTCGACTCTGATAGCTGGGAGTGCAATATTTTGATGTATATAAGATGTACAAAACATAGTAAATCTCTTATGTTGGTCAAAGTGAAGAAGCAATGATGTTATTTTATATTGTGTATCATGTTCTCAAGTGAATAGAAGGAAGGCAAAAGGAGTTTGACAGGGATTCTTTTGTCAGAACTTTGTTGATATGTTGTCCTCTGTACTATCAATTTTATCTTATGTTACATGGTTTAAACATATGTCTTCATTGTTATCTTAAGAGTAAATATTTCAAAATTCATTGTTGCGCTCTGTTTATATAAGCTGAACATTTTATGTGTCTTTCCTCTTAATGACAATTCGAATTCATCTATGACTTGATGCTTTGATTGTCATCCTCATAATTTTTCACTCACCCTCCCTACAACAAAATCAAGTTATATTATCACCAAAATTGCCTATCCTGCCCCTGCCTAGATCATCTTCACTATTCCTATTCACTTGAAATCATTAGCTGAAGATGATTATACGTTGAGTGGGTCTTTCTTCTCTTATTTGCCTTCAAAATAGTAAACAATTATACTCTTTTGATCTTCATAACTAGCCTAAAGTGGCTTCCAGAAGAATATGTGTTGCTTATGGGTAGCCGCCGCAGGATCTGGGGAAAGTTTTCCATCATCACGTTCCTTTGTCACTTGAGGGCGTCTTCGAGAAATATTTTAAAAGGATCTCCTACTCCCTCATCTTTCTTTTCTTCCACCATGGGAGGCCATCGGGCTTTGCGAGGCTGGTCTTGCAAGGGTTCAACTAGTTCAAGCCCTAACTCCGTATACCCCAACCTCCTTGGGGACATGCAAAGAAAAAAAGAGAAAGAGAAGACTGCTTTGATACCATTGATATGAACTTAAATGCAACAAAATACATATATAACCACAAATACAACGATGCATCGGAAATAACACTTCATTTCATTAATATCAAAGAACTGAAATATGTTTACAAACAAAATGGAAATAAACTAGCTCGAACGATGGTAGCTTATCTCTAAGAAGAGATGTGGCGACTACATGCCTCTGAACTGTGTTACAATGAGGCTTGAAGGCCTATTTATTATTGAGAAACAATGGAAAAGTCCAAACATCCAAAATCCTAATCCTAGGAGATGAAGCGCCAAAATTATGGGCCCCGTTTGGGTAAATTGGTACATCAACTTCCCGCAGTCGTAACTTTGGAATATGATCTTCGTTTAACACACATCATACATCGTTAGAAAGATCTATCTGCGTACTACAACGTTCGACTATAAATATCAATCAATGAATAATGTTTGCCCATTTTCCAAAAAAATGTTGTTTAGGGCCTCAAAACGGCTCCGAAAGTTCAAGTTTCGAAAAACTACCAAAAATAGTAAATTGTGATATAATTAAGGAAACTGAAAAACTGAAAGAAACAATGGTGGGGGTCCAAGTGGAATAGTCATGTGGCCACCAATATCCATCTGGATTAGAAACATTTGATATATACTTAGCAAAAAACTAGCTAGCGAGGGCTTCCTTGTCAAGTGACAAAATTCGACTAACTCCAAGTATCCTCTCCAACAACAATCCTTACCTTATTAGATCTTTTCTTGATCATCTTCATTGATGTTGTGGCCTTAGAACCCAAGTCTTCCCAAAAATATGAAGTACAAGAGTCCCCTTCTAATAAAAAACACAAGTCTAGACCACCTCCAACAAAACCTCCTCCCCTTATAGGATCAACTACCATTGTAGGCTTACAATTCACATGGCGCCCTAGTCCTGCTTGATATTGTCCACAAAATATGATCATCAAAAATTCCTTTCGACTTCCAACAAGTCATATGATTTGAAAACTCAACACCACTTGAAATGCCATTTAGGTTGGGATCCAAACCTACAATACTCCTTCACATGGCTCACCTCCTTCCCACCATTGATGACACAATATGCATTATGACATCTTCGATCAACATAACTAATGTGACATGTCTTACCATCAAGTTTACAAAACCTTAATTTTTATGTGTCAAGTTTGTAGGACCCCTTGGGTCATGAACAACATTGCCTTAACACATAACTCTAGGGCCTTACTAATTTTGTTGAAAAGTCCTTTAGGAGACAAAGACATTGACACCTTTAGTAACATCCTCAAAGTAGTCCATTGGTTAGACATCCTCCTCCTCGGCTAGGGTTTATTCCTACCTCATTACACTAGGTCCCCCCTTCCTTTATAGACTTATGTTAACATGGTGCAACTTACATTTATATGTTTTCACTTGTTTCCAAAGATTTGCATTAATTGTTTCAAAATTGTCATATTTTCTCCAAATTTGCAAATGTTTCCTTTTACATCTTTTAAAATGATGAAAAATGTCATAATCAAATGACTATATTAAAATTAACAACTTTGTTATAATTATCATTGGTACCTAAATATCATAAGTGAAATATATTAGAAATTATTTACAATTTTGAAACTATGAGTGTGCATGTAGCTATAAAAATAAATTGTAATGGATTCTTTAGTTAATAACATTTTTAGTGATGTAGAAATAGCTATACGAAGGATTGTGACAAAATTGTGCATGAGAGGCTTTGATTGATGATACTGTTAGTAATGTATAAGTCTAACCCAAGTCAAAGAGAAGTAGGGAAATCAAATCTCTTTTTGAAAGTTAGTAGATCAAACCTCTATTTGCAAGTTGATTTCCTCTAAAATGTCATCGAAACATCTTTTATTTACAATTGGTGTTCTTAAATTCCACCAAAACCACATGAAATGTGAGGCTTCATTTATAAAATTTTAGTGATTTGTTCTTAAAAACTTGAAAATATAATGAAAAGAATTTTTAAGATAATGAATATAAAAAGATTAGATGGGACACAAACTTAGGCTTAATTTAAAATTTAAAAAATAAACACTACAATACTAATTAAAACACTAAGAGACATAAACAAGACTTATGTTAAAAATATGGACAAAATGAACTTTATAATCTAGCAAATTAATTTCTAAATTTATTATAAATAATAAATAACTTTTGATTAACACTTATTCCAAGAACAAAATAAATATTTATCATGTACGAATACTACATGGTTAAGAACAAATAGAAAAACATGTTGGCAATATCATTTAACATATACATTATTATGTATCTATATAATATTCAATTAAATCAAGTTATTTGTAATTAAATATATATTCATATACATTATTGTATATTGAAGATTTAATTAGATTAAGTTATTTGTGGGAGATGATGGTGAGAACTCAAAGCTTTGGGGTTTCTAATGCAGGGTTGTGTGGGTTGAGTCACTGTGAGATTGATCCAGGCAAGTGATGGTTGCCATCACTCATAGAAGCAGAGAGTAACCTGTTTCAAAGTAACAAATAACAATCGATATGTGAAAACGAGGGAGCGATGGAGTTCATTTTTATCAAGATCCCATGTCATTTTGATTTGAGAGAGAATATGACATCGAGAGCTCTGAGATTCAGGGTTTTTGACACAAATTAGTGTGGGGGGGTGACAAAAGGAAAGTCTAGATGGCTAAGCATCGGATCTCTTTAATCCAAGCTTATGTGCTCGACCTACCCTATTGGATTTGGGGCCTGCAGAGCTGAAGCAACCTATGTGCATGAGGGATCTACCCTTCTGTAGGAACCCCCCTCATTTTTCCCCTTCTGATTTGGCCAAATTACATGCAAAGATGGAAAATAAAACATTTCAGATTTTCTTAGATAATATTAATGGGAAGACCTCCATTTTCTGGATCAACAACTTAGACTTGGTGGAAAACTTGAAACAAAGTATATAGAATAGTCTGTGCATATGTGTACATTTTCAATGCGTGTTATTCAAAGGGAAAGTGCTAGAGGACTCCTTCTAGATGAAGGACTATGACATTGTGCGAAACTTCACCATAATTTTAAATCTAAGGCTACGTGGTGGAGGTCAGAGCTCTAGAAACCCTGGTGAATCCATCTCTTTTAAGGATGCAATGTAAGGGAAGGATTTCATCCCAACATATTAGATCCAAAACAACCTAGGACCATACATCATAGATCAAATGGAAAAAGTACCAGCCATGGAAGTTAATTTTCCAGAGGTAAATTCTCTTTTTTCTATTCTTCAATCCAAGGCTATAATATGCATATGCAATGATTTTTGGCCTAGATATGATGCATTACACCAATGGGATTTTTCTTCTTGGA
The DNA here is from genome assembly GCA_000404065.3 of Pinus taeda. NCBI lineage: Eukaryota > Viridiplantae > Streptophyta > Pinopsida > Pinales > Pinaceae > Pinus > Pinus taeda. The sequence continues at coordinate 5,956 of APFE031014178.1, forward strand.
ATCCCCAACTGTGATATCTATTTATGTTCCAAATGTTTCTTCATTGTCCAATTTGATACACGGAAAGATCTGCAGAACATCCTAAATGATGGGCCATGGTTCTAAGGCAAAATTAGGCTCTTCATTACTCCATGGTTCCTGGACTTTGATGCCACAAATATGTTGGTTTCAATAATGTTGGTATGGGTGAGACTACTCAATCTCCCTCTTCCTTTCTAGCACCACAAAGCATTCGGGGATATTGGGAATACTCTAGGAAAATTTAAAAGGATGGACTTTGAAAGAAAAAATAAAGGTATCTTTAATTTCTCCATAATTTGTATAGAGATAAACCTCAACAAAGATTAACCTGACCACATTCAACTAAAACACCAAAACTTTCAGTGGACCCAAGTATTAGATTACAAGAATATGACATTCAGATGTCGAATATGTTTTCAAAACAGAACACATGCCCATAGGCAAAAAAGATTCCAAAAACAAAACGAGGCAAGCCCATAATCCAAAGAGATAACAAGTATCTAACCTTTACCTTTTAGAAGAAGAAGAAGGAATTATGGAGAACCAAGCAGATGTGGTGCACAAGTTCAACATGATAATCAAGCAGAAGGGAATGTTGTAGCTCAACCTAGAATTACAACCCATATTCAAAAGGGTATTGAATTAGTAGACATCCAAGCATCATAGCAATGTAAAGAGGAAAAGCATAATGAAATGGCATGGGGGGCACAAAGAGAACACATGTATATGAGAGCTCAGACTCAGACAAAGAATTCCCTTTGTAGATAGCTAGAAATAATTTGGCAATTGTACTTGCTGCTTCCAACCCTGGGGGTTGGAAATTCCCTTTGCAGATAGCTAGAAATAATTTGGCAATTGTACTTGTTTCTCCCAACCCTGGGGTTGGTAAAAAAGTTCAGAGAAAAAGGGAAAAAAACATAAATTAAGTGATTTTTATCACACTTAACTTTAACATATTTTATGTAATTTTTCTTTTTTATTGCTCATAAGAAAGGCTTATCTAACCAAATACATTTATAAAATGTAATTTTGTTTTTTTTTTCAAATTAAATAATTATAATCTTTTCATTAAATATATAAATTTATATATTTATATTATAACACAAATAATAAACCTGAAATAAATAACATGTAACTTCATTATAAATATATACTGTAATGACGAGTTAAATAAATCAAAAGTTTGATTCATAAACTAGTATGCAAAGTAAATTTTAAATATTTTGCAAATGGTCTTTTTTTATTTATTAATGAGTTTATAAATACATTATATATGGCAATTTTTTTATCATTAAATATTTTTTTATTGAAATTTATATTACAAAAAAAAATATTAAATATGATTATAATAATTAATACATTATATAGATTAATAGTTAGTAAATATCAATAAACAATTTATGATAAATATCAAAATACTTATTTATACCTTATATATGAAATTACTAATATTAAAAAAAATTCGGTATTCAAGTTTTGTGATCCACAATGAATTAAGCAAAGTCTTTCGGTGGAAATCAAATAGGAGAATTTTTTTTTGGCCAACGCTTTTGGAACCAACAAATGTCGTTCATCATCAACGAACCCGCCCAATTATTATCTTATGTGATCTACTAAGAAACTTTGCTTAATTCAAATCATAAGAATTAACTAAATTAGAACTTAATTAAAATATTATTATATATGATAAAAAAATTAATAATTTAACATAATAACATTTAATAAAATAAAATAAAATTACAAGATTCTATCATGTAGATCCTTAATCTATAAATAGGGCTTTTGTTATAAACTGGTGGTCTAAACTAGGACTAGGTTCATCAACACAATGTGTTAAAAAAGCCATAACTCATTTCATTTGAGTACGTATTAATGATGATTTTTCTTATTAATAAATTAATTAAAATGAAAAAAATGACATAACTACTTTAAAAATAAATCTAAGCTTTTGATTTGTGTATATTATTAAAAATATTCTAGAATATTTATGGAAGTTAAATCCCTACCATTCACCTAATAGTTATTGATATTTCTAAATCTAGAAGAATCAACAAATTGATTGGTTATTGTATTACTAATTACTTATAGCTACCACTATAATATCTAGGTACTTATATGTGCTCCTTCCATAAATATAGGTAAATAGGAAGATTTGAATGACTACCCTTATTACCTCCAATTACTTATGCATGCCCCTTCCATAAATATAATTGAATCAAAAAATTTAAACCTAAAACCTCTTTACACTCAACACTTTATTTTCACAACTCCTAAAAATTTATAATAATAGTTACAATTATATAAGAACTTTATTAAACAAACTACATCTCAATTAAATATATATACGTTATATTTTTTTTTACTAATTTCAATATTAAAATACTTTTACTTTTTCCCATAATGAACCGATAACTGAATAAAATATAGGGCCTGGAGTATGCCTTAAAACTGCTTCTACTTGGCTAAGAGCTCGTCTTCCTTGAACAGAAGGAAACAGGTTAACATCCCAAGACCCATAGGCATCTGACACTAGTGAGAGCCTACTCCCTTGGAGACCACCTGAGAGGTTATTCTAGGTGGGGTGGTTTTTCTTGATAACAGTGATGTGTCTACTAACAATTGCGGATAGCACCTAGAGATGGCTGTCCTTACTGTTGGTTTGACTTTCTAAGTTTGATAAATTTTTCCAAAAAAACAAAACAAAACTGAATAAAATATAACTTTTATCCTACCAAAAATATAACCACTCAAATTGGGGGGTGGGGGCTTCCTTCGTGCTGAGGTAGAGCGAAGTGGGATAAAACGTGTGTATTTGTTGGTTCTTTTCGCCTTGGAAGTGTAATTTATATCCCTCCTACGTGAAGAAACAATTTGAGCCCTTGGTCTAATTCCATGACGGAGAGTATCCCGGGGTCAAGTTCAGATTAGGGTTTTTCCTTGCCTTCTCGGACGATCTTTGGTACCATGTCCTTCCCCACACAAACAAAACACTGCAACTTTCACAAATTCACCAGCTGTCTCCCATTTTATCGAAAATTTTAATTTTATATTACAAAACTAAAATACAACTTTACTTCACATATATATAATTTTCATATTTATTTCAATTATAATATTTTGACATCCATCTCAACCTTAATAAATATTGATCAATGTAAGATTATATATTTATTAATCTTAAGAATAGTATTTAACATTAGAATATTTAGTATGATATAAGTTACAATAATATTTAATAAAATTTTAGTTTTTTATAAGTTAAAATATAGTTAGTCATAAAATTTAATACTATATATAAAAAAACATTAATGTATAAAATTTTTAATAACACTAAATATCTAATTAAATATTTTATTAATAAAACATTATTCTTCTCCTTTCTTTTATTTTCACTTAAAAACATAATATTTTAGAGATAAAATAAAATTACGCTCACTGCCTTTTTTTTATCTTTCTCCTATCATAAGTACTACATTTTTCCCTCAGCCTACTCTCTACTCTCTTTCTTTGATAGCCCAATATTCCCCTACCATCGTGTGTTCAGGGTTAAAGATGTTTTTGATAATTTCAAATTTATTAAAAATTAAAATGGATTTTTATAATTATGATGTTGAATGGGTAAGTTTTCGCTTTAAACAATTTTTTTTTTGCAATTCAATATATAAAATATTTTTGTAATAAAAATTTCAAATTAAAAGAAAAAATATATTTTCCATAATTAAAATAAAAATTTGAAATTAATTTAAAAAAAAAAAGAAGTCAAATTAAATGAATTTATAATTTAAAATCAAATAATAGAAAATATTAAATTAAACGAGCTAAAAAAATTTTTTGATAAAAAAATATTTATAATTTAAAAAGATAAATATTTAAGAAAAACAAATAAAGGTTTAAAAAAACCAGACAAAACGGAAATTTACAAAAGCTGGCAAAAGGAGTATCATTCTCTTTTGTGCAGCGAATTCAAATTTTGAAGCACATGCTGTTGGGAATGAAATGCCGGGCCCTATTACCAAACCAAAAAGCTATGAGTTCAGAGCGTATTGACCGTTTGAGTATATAATACATTCTCGCATGTCAAACATCAGCAGACTTTCTTACATTGCATTGGCTTGCCTAGTATATAATACTAGCTCGTTTACCTTTAATTTTTTTGTTTGCTCATTGATTTTGGTTTAGTTTTGAAAGGAACTTTGATTTGCAATAGGTGAAGAAGAGAGTTCCATTGTGGATGAGATGAGATGATAATATATTATTTTTGTTTTTAGGTAAGAGCTTAATGTCTTCCATATGTTTGTTCCATTTGTTTAGATAATTTCTATAGGTTTGTTTTGCCTTAATGTTAGAGCAAGATTTTTTTCACGAGTTTTTTGAAAAAAATGTTTAAATATTTTGCAAATAAGATGACATGTTGGAGAAGGAGAAAGACGAAGAATATGATCAAGTTTTTCTTGTTTATTTTGTGTGAAGCATGTTGTGAATGGTGATTCTTACATAGCTACAAAGGTACATTTTTTTTTGTTTAGTATGAAAAAAAAAGCAGTATTTACATTTATATAAAGTATATTTACATAGATAAACAAATATATGCTTAAAGCAAAAGATAAAAAGACAGTGCTGATCAGAGCACTGCTGAGTTTAAAAAAACTTACATGGAGAGATGAAAGTAGAAATATGTAGCATAGCAGACTATATCCATCCATAGACACACGATGACCATTTAGGTCCATATAGATAAAGCAACCCCATCACATTGAGAAATACGAGAAGGTAATAGGCAAACATACCTTTTGTGAAGAGGTAGAGGCATTGAGCAAAAGAGATATAATCGGGGAGATACAAAAAACAAAATTGGTTCAAGTACCCGGCAAGGAAAAATCATCAACCTAATATGTGCTTGTTCCCATTTGAATCTCCATTTTCCATATACCCAGCTGGATTGAGAGCCCTTTCTTTGACAGGTCGTCAACATGAGTATTAAAGGTTCTGTCCACATGGTTGATAGAATAATCCTTTCTTCTGTTCCATAATACATTTATCCTATTCATCCACCCTGTTAACATGGAGTTCTTTATGGATAATTTCTTGTGACATGCTCAATCATGATTTTAGAGTCACCGTAGATATGAAGATTATGAATATTAAGGAAGGTGCTTAAATGTAGGAAACCAGCAAGGGCCATCGCTTCAGCCTTGTTGTTTGTACCTTTACCTTCGTTCCAATAAATAGAAAAATGTTGGTCTTCGTTCATTCATATGAGAAAGCCGCAAGCACATATACCATGTTGTGCTGCCCCATCAAAAAAAGCTCTCGGAAAACTCATCTAGACCCTCCCCTGAACCTTAGAATTCTTTTTTTTATGTAGAATCATCTTAGTTGGAAGAGAGTTATGAAGAGAAATTATCTTCTCAAATACAGTCTTTTTATCTTCCCTCCCATCTTGGAACAATAACTTATTCCTCCACTTCCAAACTGACCAAAGGAGAAGTTGAAGAATGGATCTAATTGTAGATTTTTGAGTGCTCCACCAAATCAGTGCATCTTGCATGGATGAGGAAACACCAAACTAAAACCAAAGTAGGATGCAAGATCCTTCCATAACTGAAGAGTGAAACTGCAGTTTAGGAACATGTGATAGTTGTTTTCTCCCTCCTCTTTGCACATTACGCATATACCAGGTGTTACGCAGTAATTTGTCACCGTTGGTCACCATCCATGTTACCCCCCCGCTGTCACACATTGGAGGACACATTTACAGACCTGTGACCAGTGACACAACTTGAAAAACACTTGCATTGAGGTCTCCTAAGTATGAACTTCAATATCCCTGAAGACACCCTTTGAAGATTAACCTTGGAAAATACC
>APFE031014190.1:8529-35338 GCA_000404065.3 Pinus taeda
ATAGATTTATATATATTAGGACATTTAAGAAATATGTGCAATCATAAAACATATATGATACATTCTAATTTATTACATTATGATTAAATTGTCAATGCATAAACTATAAGTCTCTAAATTTACATCACATTTACTCATGAATGATCACATAATGAAAATAGCAATATCCAAAATCAGCCACGAGAAATTTCTAATTTCTTGTCTCATGCTTGATTGGGAGTCTCCTCCTACATAGTTGAACGACCTTAGCGCTCTTGATTAAATACAAGTTCCATACCCTAATATCCTACGTGCTCTTGATTATTGGAAGTCTCCCCTGCATAGAGGGCTTGGTTCTCTTGATTAAATACAAGTTCCATACCCTAGTACATGACAAAATCCAATGGAAACATTGCAATCCCCCCAATCCTAAAATCCTGAAAAACGGATAAGTCTATTGGATTTTGAGTGAGATCTAAAATTCTACTTTCTCCATATTAAATCCAATGAGAGCGAAACCACTCTCAAACATCCTGAGTCATTTCATGGTAATGTTAAAAGTGACATTCTCGTTTATTTTTCATTTTCATCCTTTTACTTTAAGAATTTAACATTACCATGAACTGCATATCAACACTAGGGCCATAGGCTTAAACATTAGGCTGCCCCACTCAAAAAAATCCTCTTTTTTATAACTTGAGAGGCATCTAGAAGATATTTTAGTCGCCCAATAAAAAAAGTAGAAGCGAAAAAATAAATAAAAAATACAAGAAAAAGTCAATTTAGAAGAGGAAACTCCATCGTACGACCTAGAAACAGACCCTTCTCCAACATTTCTTGCAACTTAGGTTTAGACTTAAGATATATTTAAAAATTTGTTAATAATCTAATTGAGACACTTATAGGCAGAATTTCTAGAAACGATTTCTGGGGTTTGGAGATCTCATGTATTCTAGCCTCTCCGCAAAATTTTGTGGCTAGAACACATCTGATGCTACAAAAACTAACACACATCCTCTGCACACATCATCATGTTTTGTGCCAAGTTTTGGAACCCCTATTACTATTTCCTTGAGCATCTTGAGTACTCCATGGTGTCCCATTCTTCTATGCCATAACTCATTCAGATCCCACCACTATTATCACTGCCTATCAATGCCATTGGAGAGTCGAGTTGCAACATGTACAATCTATTGCTTCGAAATCTAATTTGTCTTACCTCCTTCCAACTTCAGTGTTTAATAAATACTCTCTTCCGTATGAAGTAGATATCATATCACTTATCCTGTAGCTACTGAAATCAGGTTTATACCCAATCCTGGCACATGTAGTACATCTATAGTGTCGGTGCTTGCTTCGGATTCCCTCTAAAAGTCGATGGCACCTCTCCCTATTAGAGTACACTTTGTTTTGTTTCTCACCGTAATCTAGAAGTCCATCTGCTCCTCCTTGTAGCTAGAGAAATATTCTTTAACCCTATCATATGATTTGATGCTCCATTGTCTATATACCAGACACATTGTGAAGTTGAGCCTGATAATCAAGCAAATTCATCCTCCAATATGGAAGACAACTCTGAAGCTCCCTGAATAATTAATTAATCCATGGCCATATTGTGTGATATTCCTCTGCCCCTCAGCACTGATTCTACTACTGCACACTGCTGCAAAATCCTCTATGCCACAGATCAGTGATCTACTCTCGAAAATAACTTTGTTGATGCTCCCTCTGCTTGTTAGAATTACTAATTTCTGGAAATCAATCTTTTTTTTGCCTCCTGCAACTGGAAAAACAAATTTCCCAAGCAATTCATACTGACTAGTTAGGTAAGTTGTGCAGCCTTTGCGAATTTTCTACTGTTGCTCCCTCTGAACAACTAAATTCCTTCTTCTTCGATCTGAGCTACCAATCTGTTAAATTGGCTCTGATACCATGTGAAAATTTTATCTATTGCAGCAACTAAAATTATTCTCCTAGCTGTAAATTAAATTATGCAGTTTATTTGCTACGAAAAACAATGAATAAAATCACAACTGCAATTTTCACCATAGGAAACTGATAAATTCTAGCACACACAAGAATTTTGACGCAATTATTTTTGGACAATTGTCCCTCGAAAAACCCAATGTGGGAAAACCAGTGCAGCAGATGAGGGTTTTATTATTATTCTTCAACGGCAATTCTGAGTACAATAATTTAGATGCTCTACTAGCAATCTAATCTAAGGAAAATACTGGCAAAATTATTGTGAGAATTTTCTCTCACCCCACAGTGAATTTCTGCCACCAGAATTGCCTTCCTAGCCACATGCTAAACCTTCTGCGTCACCCTCTTCATAGTGCTTGTGCAAAACCTCTGGGGATTTTGGCCTTTCTCTCATTGCCTCTTCCCGGACTAGAATATTTCCTCCTGGATTGCTACTAACCTCCTCTACCACCTGCTACTCACCCTTTAGCTCTATCTTCTCTGCTGAATTTCTACCACTGAGAAAATCGAATTGCCTGGGCAACTAAGTATCTACAGTGGTGTGTTCTTCATCACCACATCAATTCCTTCTTATATTTTCATGTTGGGACTCCAATGACCAAGATTAAATCTTAATCGATAGCTTAGATTATTTCTGAATCTATTCATGTGATTTTCTAAATGATTCTCATTTTATCTCAATTAACACTGATTAATTAACCATATTCCCTATGTTTAGACTTACAAAATATTTTAAAAATGGTTAATAATCTAATTGAAACACTTATAGGCGGAATTTCCAGAAACGATATCTGGGTTTTGGAGATCTCATGCATTTTAGCCCCTCCACCAAATTTTGTGGCTAGAACGCATTTGATGATACAAAAACTAAAATTGCTAAGTTCCCTTGTGTTATTACTCATGTAGACCTTCATAGTAATATAATGGATTAATTTAACCATTCAATGGTTAATCAACCTCAACATGTGTGCACAAAGGTTAATGCTCAAATGAAGCCATAATCCAACCTCCCAATAGTCACAAGTTGATTAAATTAACATGGACATGTTTGCTAAGGAGGGGCGGGGCGTGTGCACCAACAAGTGTTGAACCATGCAAACAACTTATATCTCCTAGCATAGACCACCATGATAACAATACTGACAAAATAGAAGCTCCACCTAGATTTGAACCTAAGCTGCACTACCATAGGACTAACGTAATAAAATCTCATCAATCCTTAAAAAAATGCTTTATTATCAAAGATGTATGTGAGATGACATAAAGACTTTGCAATCATATAAAGAGTGTACCTTTTGAGAAAATGAAAAAATGCTTATCTCAATGAAACAAAGGAGGATATTGTTAAAAAATATTGAGGGTACCAAGGAGGTGTTTCATAGTGCATTTATCCTTTTGGCCTAGGAAGACACATTAATGTCTTTTTGTCATGTCACATTATGAGTTATATTAATGTTGTGGAGGAAATTTACTTTTTATGGGTTATGTACTATGTACTTTAATATATTAATGTGACTTTATGAGGAAAAAAAAGTGCACATGGTACAAAAACATTAAAAATTGACTAGGAGGCTTATTAATTGAAGGAGACACATGTAAGAAGGGATCAAGAGGAAATAATCTCCACCCTTGATCTAATGAGCTGAGATTTAATCTCAGCCATTAGATCTCAAGGGTTAGGGTTCTCTTCATTTGTGAAGACAAAAAGAGAAAAAGGAGAAATCTCTCATTATTATTCTCATGAGCATTTGAGAGCAGAGAATGAGCAAAGGGGAGAAGGCTGTGTTTGCAGGGCTTAGGAAGAGATAGCATAAAGAAAGGAGTCACCAAACCCAAGTTTCTAGCTGAAGCTAGAGGCACGCAGACTGAGAATTTTGGGCAGGGTACACAGGCTGATTTTCAAGGAGAAAGTCTGTGTTTTTGTAGGGAGGCTGAGCGATCTTGTCAGCATAAATTTTCGTGGAGGAGGCAGAGCTGTTCGAAAGCTCTATTTTCTGCCAAAGTCACAGTTAGCTGGGCCATATTTCAAGGAGGTCTGTCAGAGATTCTAACACACACATCAAGGTAGATTCAAGGGACAGTTTGCACCAGATTTAAGGCATTTGGCAAAGGAGGATTCCTCTGAACATAAGTCAACATCAGAGCAGTGATTTGGCAGTGGTTCAAAATGTTAGAGATCTGGAACTGTGGCTCAAACATCCAGATTTAGAGTTGAAGCCTTGACACAAATTCCAAGGACGCTGGAACAGCATTTAAGGGGAGATAAGTACCTTCAAATGTTATTTTCTATGTAAATTTCTCAGTAAATTAGAAGCAATAAAATCCCCCTTTCACTGGTTTTCCCCTTGTGGGTTTTTCCATGGTTATTGGACCAAAAACACTGTAAATTTCTGTTTGTGTGTGCTTGTCTTTATTTTCATATCAGCTGAAAAAAAACGTGTAGCAGTAGCTCAAAATTGTTTCAAATGAATTTCTAATAAATGTTTTATATCAGCTAACGCACATTGGGGTTGTGGGCATTAAACAGTGAAACTGGGAGGGCTACCAGATTTGTAAAATTTTCTACAGATATAGATGACATTGACAAAATTGATTGTGAATACTAGCTCTAACTGGTTGAATATCCAACCAGAAGTGAATGAGAGAACATTTAACTCTACATCCATTGTTGTCCAATAAATTCAAGAATTCGTGAGTTGCACTAATTCGAGAGCATACGAACTCAGGAATTCAACACTTGCAAGGGTGATGAGACAACTTCATGTAGTAAATGCATAATTTCAGAACTCTGGAGTGAAGCTAAATAAGGAGACATTTTCATTATATGCTTTTGTCGTCACTTGGTGTTGCAGTATAACCCTGAACATAGCTCAATGTAATAAAAATAAATAAAGCCACATTATATAAGTAATTAATAAAAATATCATAATGTTTAATAGGCATCCTTAATAAAAAGCAGTTAGATGATAAAACAATCCAACTACCTCAACCAAATAAAACAGAATCCATGTCAATGTATTCAGATTACTCCAATGTAATAAAAGCATGCATTTTACATTAGTCTACTTTTATCATGTATTTTGTCTTTCTTAAGTGTTAAATGTTTTAACAGTCCAATATGTTTAAGCTCCAGTCATCAATTTTGCCGAAGCGAAATGCCTTCAATATGTGTTGATTATATCATTTGAAGGATACACGACCAAATTTATGCAGTATAACCTAGATTACAGGGTAAAACCCAATACAAGAAGTGCAAAAGAAAATTTCTCAAATAATAAATGGTAAATGAATGAATTGAAAAATGAATGTGAAGATGAGAGAATTTTATTAATGTCCAATGAATGACCACAAAGTTAGTTAATGGGACTCAAAAATGTTGCGAGTTCAATGAGTACAAAACATGTTATTAATACATGTTCACTATGGTAATCGGAAACCAGTCTACATATGGGTTGACCAACCAATTGTTATTAACTATTATTCTAGCCTACGTACTTGTTCTAGTAATCAACAATTATGCTAAAAATAATACTAGACATACAAAAATGTATGTTTATTTCTCATGACAACCATACCTTCTTTTGTGTTAGTACTTCGCCAAGTGCATTATTAACAAGCCATTCTCGATCATACAGAAGACCTAATCAAGCATAAAGTTTCAACGAATTATCACAAATTTGAAAGGATACATAGAAAGGCACATGAAAACATATAAAAATCAAATTATCTATAAAAGGGAATGTACCCACTAAAACATGCAAGAGGTGTAGACATTGGAGATAAAATGCACATTTCCAGACATTTTGATTACTAATATTTCATTGAGGATACTTTTGAGGCATTTTCACTTCTCCAGAACAAAATTTGCATATTTGGAACTTCATGGGTACATCTCACATTACACAAGGCATGTCTATATATTTGGAGGCAGGACATGCTGTGTTGGCACTCTACAAGGAAATGATGTGGAATGCCCTTCAGAGGATGAGAACACATGGCATGTAGAACTCGTCTACAAGTTCAAGCATGTATATATTGGTGAACAACCTTCAAACAAGGAATATGTCATGAAGAAAGCGAGTTGGTTGTTGAGATTGCCTTACATTTCCAGCTCACATGTGGCAGATATATCCATATGAAATCATTATTTGGTGGAGTAATTAAATCGGAAGACTCTAGAAGATGCCTTTTCAAGGTTCCTGTGTAGGCATAGCCTATTTTGAAGGGAGCATTCCATGGAGAAGTGTTTAAAATGACACACATAAAAATAAAACATACTTTAATGGAGAGTTCATTCACACTTGGCATGTTGATCTTTTCAAGTTTTAATGAAGATTTGGATAGTGGAGTGTCCTACATCTACAGAAATCTAGACATTTCTAATAATATATTAATTTAAATAAAGGTGCAAGAAGAACCTGTCAAAGGATGTATCCCCTAAATTTGCAACTTGTGTTTTCATTGTGAAGAAATCCGTAGACCATTAGGCTATAGTTGAAGATATCTTGTGCACATTTTGAGCTTCATTAAGGAAATATGCAGGCCTATAATCCTGATTTATAAGGCTGTTGTTATATCCTTGTTTCCTCTTTTATATGCTGGACAATTTTACTGCGATTGTAAGGTTTATTGGCCAACATGAGAGGCTCAAAGCGTGAATTTTTTTCCTCTAAAGGTTCTTAATTTCAGATCTGGCTCTGCTATATAGCTGGGCTGTTATTATAATAGAAAGCTGTATTTTACTTCATTATTCAATTTTTTGTTAAGTAGAAAGATAAATATATAGCAAGAGTATTATAGCATTTTTATGAGCTTTGTACATTGGTTTAAAAGTGAATTTCCAAAAGTGCTATCACTAAAAAGACCTCTTGTTTGAAGTATCTTCGTCAGTTCAATAGTCTATTCTCAAGTTCTGAACTCAAATTGTTTGGACTCCATTGGAAAAGGATTAGGTGCTAATCTATTCTTCTTTATTAGTAACAGATACTTATATATACAAAAAATTATTTACATTAGCAGCCAAAAAAATAAATGAAATATAAAATGATATTAACATCCTCTTCCTTGAAACTTGTTTAAACAAAATCTAGCACCATAATGAAAAGCTTCACTGGGTGACCTAGGCAATATGCAACAATGGGAGTGTCACCATTGTCACTCTTACCCACCACCAATGGGTGACCCCTATAGGAGAAATTTCTCCCAGATTTGTCTTTAGCCAGCAACCAACAGCCACCTGATAGCTCAATGTGCTACTATTCTCCGCTACCTAAGCCAGCCATTGTGTGCCCTCACTCATCTGTTATGATCATATGTTTTAAGGGGGGTCATCCAACCCCAAAGGTGTGATTTTTCATTATGTAATTGGGTGTTTATGCTTGTTTTTCTTGGGCACATTTGGGCATGGATTAGTGGGGGGATTCGTCAAAAAGAACGGACTTTGACTGTACTCTTGTTCCCTTACCTCAACTTGGTCGTTAATCTTGTATCCTAGTCCCATGGGATCTCCTTTACTGGCTATTAGCGTTAAGAGTGGAAATATATGGAAAACCCTGATTTTGGTTGTGTGGTCCCGCTTCCTGATACCATATATCTCACTCCTCTCCGCTCATTACATACCCTTTTCACATTTTTGAATCTTCCCATCTAAGTCCACATTTGTCCATTGGGTCCGCAAGGTGTTAGCCTCCCCTTCCACTTGTCCACACCTTGGTTCAGGCCTGAAATGATGCCCCGAAGGTTGATGTAGCTAGAAAGAATGATAAAAGCATAGCATGGCCACATACAACAGGAAATGTACCAGAAAATGCAAAAGATGGCCGGGACATTAAAATTTTGCAAATGGGAAGAGGCCAAACATGAGCTCTACCCCCTTATCATTATGGACATCACCCTGGTTCTTGTTACCCACCATCTGTGGGTAGTATCCATAGGAGATTTTTTTCCCCTAGATGGTCCTCACCCAGTAGCCCATTGTAGCGACTAGATAGCTCAATGTGCCACTATCTCCACCACTTGAGCTAGTTGTATGCTCCCTCACCTATATGTCATGATCGTATGTTTGAAGGTGGGCCTTCCAACCCCGAAGTTATGGCTTTTCATTTTGTAGTTGCTTATTTTTGTTTACCTATCATGGACACATTGGGCATGGATTAGTGGGGGGATTCGGCGAAAAGAGTGGGCTTGGTTTGTACTCTTGTCTCCTGTGTCCAAATTGGTGGTTAGTCTTGTACCCTAGTCCTGTGGGATCTCCTTTATTGGCTACTAGCTTTAGGAGTGGCAAAAATTGGGAAACCACGATTTTGGATGCATGGTCCCATTTCCCAACACCACATACATCACTCCCCTCTGCTCATTATAACCGCATTCACCATATTTCCCATCTGATTCCACATTTTTCCATTGGGTCCACAAGGAGTTAGCCTACCCCTCCCCTTGTCGACACTTTGGGTCGGCCCTGTAACGATGCTCCAAAGGTTAATGCGGCTAAAAAGAAAAGAAAAAGCATAATTTGGCAACTCCCAATAGGAAATGTACCATAAAATGCAAACGATGTTTGAGACATACAAATTTAGCACGTGGGCAAAAGCCAAACATGAGCTCTATATATATCATTATGGCTGATCCAGGTCACTCCAGACACATGCAGAAGTCCTAGAGGACTCAGAAAGTGTCAAAATTCAAAGTGGTCAGATTGCTCCCAAACCAACACCAGATCAAAGTGCTCATCGCCCTAATTCCAACGGTGCGAACGGCACTCAAATCCAAGCTCGTATGAGGGAGAAAGACCCAGTCAAAGTTTTGGTCAAAGTTGAGTAGTGGCCCAAGTTTTAGTGTCCTACAAATTCACTACCAACTGGCGTGGGAACCTTGCTCCCGAAAGCTGGTGAATTTGTTGGATACTTAATTTGTCTAATATCCCTTATATTAGACAAAATAAAAAAGACTACTATTAATTAAAAATCAAACAAATATTATATAATTGGTGGCGGGCCATGACCCTTGCCACCTCCATCGGAACCCAAGCTATATTAAACAAATTTAATAATTAAAATTGATCGGCGGCCATGACCCTACCGGACCCCCAAACTCCAACCAAATATTACATATTATGTTACATATAAAACAAACTAGGCGGTGCCAGGCCAACTCCAGTGGACCCGACCCATGCCCCCACCCACTATACTATATGCAAATGAAGAGCCCGGTGGGAGTCGAACCCACGACCAACGGCTCCGCCAGCCCCACCACGCGGCATTCCCACATTACTCTGCCCACAACAAACCCATAAACGCGCCCAAAACGTTAATACATAACCGTTTAAACGCATATGTAAAACAAACCTCCGCGCCTTTTTCAAAATGTTAAAATGGTTTTCCAAGTGCGGGGTTTGGCGAGTATTGAACCCCCAACCTCCCGCCTCATCGCCTCCGCCTTAACCAACTCGCCCAATAGGTTTTTTTTGTTATTTCCGCCTGAAAACATCTATATAACCCTTCATTTCATTTACACGAGTTAGAGATCACAGAATGGAGAGCGGCTAGGAGCGCGCATTGCAAAACCATGAGCAATGGAACCAGGAGTGGAACCCTGACATGCTTTTCGAGACAATTTTTTTAATTAATTGCAGGGCGAACCATGAGTGTGGAACAAAGGCAGGCAAAACCATGATTGAGCCCAACTTTCAAGAGGGCAAAATTTCTCCAGTGTCCAAATTGGACAAACATTATGTCGATCCTACACCTCTCGGCGACACGAACTTGATGACGCAGACAGAATTTTGATCTGAGCAGCAGATCTTCAGATGACCCAGAGGAGAGAATCTTTGAGCAATCTAGGGAGAATCTAAAAGATTCTTGTAGCCCCAGATTTTCACTTTGTTAGAACTCATAAATTTGACAGTCGATTTTACATTATTTGACGCCACGAATCTGATGGTGTAATCAGATTTTCCATTTGATCATTCCATTTTTCGGACACTTTTTAAAGTGAAGTGGAGGTGCCAGCATTTAATGCGCAAGCAGTCATTTCCATGATATTCGATGCCACAAGATTGATGGTACAGCCAGATCTAGCAACTTATCTTCCTTTTCTCCAGATAACTCCTTGATGTGAGGTATATGCAGTGTGATCATGTACTTCTGTGTCTCTTTGCTTGAGATGCATTGTGCTGTATAGATCAGTGTTTGATGTTTGATGTGGGATCTTGTTTTGTTCTTGATGTGAGATGTACTTATTGTCATGTTTTGATTGAGATCCCTTTGTCGCCATGTTGACAGGATACTCATGTGTCATCATGTATGTTTGAATTGAGATCCCTTTGATGCCATATTGGCGGGATGCTCATTATTATCATACATTAAATTATGTCATGCTGATAGGAGTCCTTTTTGTGAATGAAAGTTCCTGCAGTAGAATATCTCGTGGAGCCACTCCTGCGTGATGGCATATTCCTTGCATGATAGAGAAAACACATTCATGTACATCATCACTCTTTCCAGCACTTAATGCAGTGGCCAACAACATCTTGACACCAAGCCCGGAGACATAGTCCACACTGGACGAACTCCATTATCAACGTCTTGTGTTTTATGTTGTTGATTCTTGTCATGTTCCTTCTTCTTTACAACATGCATATGTGTTCATTTATGCTTTTTTAAATGTAATTCTAACAACATCACAGAAGTAAACGATCTTGGTTAAATCCGAGAGTTGAGTCAACTCAGATCAAGTTTTGGTATCAAAGTGATCTTTGCATGGATGTGAATTGTGAGCGTGAACAATGGAACGTGCAACGATGGAAGATGACAAAGTGATGTACAAAACCATGCTCAGAATTTCCCAAAAGGTGGAAATAATGTATGAAGCTCTACAAAAAGAGACAGAAGAAAAGCAGCGAGTGCAACTTTAGTTGCGAGCCATGGAAGAGGCCCTGGAAAAACTGAAGCACAACAACCAAAGTCTTGAAGCAGATAATGCTCAATTGAAGATGCTTCTACAAGAACAGAAAGAGGAGAAACAAAGTTTGCTACGACAGCTGCAAGCTAAGGACGAGGCCTTGGAGACGCTGTAGTGTGACCCATGTGAGGTAAAAAGTAATTCTCCGAATTCATGTATGTTTCCTAATAATGATTTTGCTGTTTTTGAAAATCATACCACAGGAATTGGCTCCAAACTATTGAAGAAAATGGAGTATGAAGGAAAAGGCTTGGGCATTAATGGCCAAGGCATTGTCAACCCCATCAAAGTAGAGGAATTACCCCGTTAGGCAGGACTTGGGTATGTCGGCAAGGAAGTTGGGGAATGTGCCAGGACAGCCAGTGAACCACCAACAACAGATGATGAGAGACCCTCATCAGTTATTTCCAACTCGACAGTGGAGGTAAAAGATGTTGATTTCCCCTCAGTTTCGTCTTCACATAGTATGATTTCTGTTCGAAATGTGGAGATACCAATTACAAGGACAAACATGAGGCTCCTTACCAGGATGAGGTACTTGGAGGAAAAACTTGGTGTTAATAGACAAGGCATAACTCAACCATTGGAGGTTGTTCAGAGACCTCGATTTGCAGGCTTGGGATACACCGAAGGAGAATGCTCGAAGGTGTCAGATTCTTCTGAGACATCGTCGAAATCATCGAGGAAAGAGAATGATGGGAACACATCACCATCATCCCATGGCAGTGCCCATTGTAGGGAAAGAGCTGAGACAATCTCTCATCGCCATAATGACACCAGAGGCAGCAAGGAAAGGTATAACTAGTCTTGATATTCGAATGTTCATTTCAATTAAAATTATGTTGTTAATGATGGATGTAAAACATGGCATCGGAAAACATGTACTTTTTGTGGATTACATAACCATACATTTGATGAGTGCTGGAAGAGAATGGCAAAATGAAAAAGGATGAGGCGTGAAAGACCCTCTCAACAGCAAGCAAAGAAGAAGGTAAAGCAAATCTGGAGGAAGAAGGCTGATTGTAGTCTTTGCAACAGAAGTGGTCATCAAAGAGCCACGTGTTGGAGGCTCCATCCAGGGCAGCGCCTTAAAAACAAAGCATCCTTGGATGAATCAGGTGAAACAGTTGTTCGACAAGCAAAACCACCACAGGGAGATGACCCATTCACATCGTTAAGTGAAAATTGGTTTCTAGCTATGTTAGCTTTTCATGGTCGTGCTTTTGTAAAGCATTTGTTGCACTTTAAGATGTAAAAGTGATGATGTGTTTTCCATCACGTGTTAAGCAACAATGATGTCTGGTCTTATTTTGTGTTTTGTTTTAAACTGTGAAAGTGATGTTGTGTTTCCATCACTTGTCAAAGAAACAATAGTGTTTGGCATTATTTTTGTAAATCATGTGTTGCAGTGATGATGTGATTTCCATCACTTGTTGAAGCAACAATGATATTTTAACCTTGTTTTCATAGCTGGGCTATTGTTTCCCTTTTGATGTAAACTTGACCACTGAGTATGTGTTATAAACTCGTGGCAGGTATGGGATGCTTGGGTCATTAGTTGATCATGTAAGTCAAGCATGTAATTTGCAAAACAATGTACTACAGGTTTGCAGAGGTTGCAGGTGTCGGCTCATCGCCTATGGCTCTAAAGGACAAAGGTAAAGGAGAAGGAAGGGTGACATATCAAATACTTGTAACTGCAGACAGTGTACAAAGAAGTTGCAGATTATTTTTCATGCTTCTGGAGGACCAAAATCTCCTCAGTGGGGAGGGTTGATCCTAGTGGCTCCAGACACATGCATAAGTCCCAGGGGACTTAGAAAGGGTTAAAATTCAAAGTGGTCAGATTGCTCCCAAACCAACACAAGATTGAAGTGCTCGTTTCCCTAATTCCAACGGTGCGAACGACACTCAAATTTGAGCATGTATGAGGGAGAAAGAGCCAATCAAAGTTTTGGTCAAAGTTGGGCAATGGGTCAGGATTTCAGTGTTCTACAAATTCACCATTAACTGGCGTGGGAACCTAGCTCCCGAAAGTGGACGAATTTGTTGGACACTTAAATTGTCTAATATCCCTTATATTAGACAAAACCAAAAAAAGACTATTATTAATTAAAAATCAAACAAATATTATATAATAGGTGGCAAACCATGAGCCCCACCACCTGCAGCGGAACCCAAGCTATATTAAACAAATTTAATAATTAAAATGGGTTGGCGACCATGACCCCGTCGGAGCCCCAACCTCCAACCAAACATTACATATTACGTTACATGTAAAACAAATTGGGCGGTGGATGGGCCACCTCAGGTGGAACCGGCCCACGCCCCCACCCACTATACTATATGCAAATGAAGAGCCAAGTGGGAGTTGAACCCACGACTGGCAGCTCTGTCGGCCCCACCCACGTGGCGGTCCCACATTACTCCGCCCACAACAAACCTATAAACAAGCCCAAAATGTTAATACATAACCATTTAAATGCATATGTAAAACAAACCTCCGCACCTTTTTCAAAATGTTAAAACGGTTTTCCAAGTGTGGGGTTCAGTAGGTATTGAACCCCCAACCTTCGGCCTCGTCGCCTCCACCTTAACCAACTCACCCAATAGGTTCTTTTGTTATTTCCGCCAAAATTATCTATATAACCCTTCATTTCATTTACACACGGGGTAGAGATGGAAAAATGGAGAGCAGCTAGGAGCGCGCACTGCAGAACCATGAGCAATGGAACGAGAAGTGGAACCGTGACATGCTTTTCAAGACAATTTTTTAATTAATTGCAGGTCAAACCATGAGTGTGGAGCAGAGGCAGGCAGAACCATGATTGAGCCCAACTTTCACGAGGGCGAAAATTTTCCAGTGTCCAAATTAGACAAACTTTATGTCGATCCTACACCTCTCGACGACATGAACCTAATGGCGTAGACAGAATTTTGACCTGAGCAACAGATCTTCAGATGACCTAGAGGAGGGAATCTTTGAGGAATCTAAAAGATTCCTGTAGCCCCAGATTTTCACTTTGACAGAATTCAGAAATTTGACAGTCGATTTTACACTATTTGATGCCACGAATCTGATGGTGTAATTAGATTTTCCATTTGATCATTCCATTTTTCAGACACTTTTCAAAGAGGAGTGCAGGTGTCAGCATTCAATGTGCGAGCAGTCATTTCCATAATATTCAACGCCACAAGATTGATGGTACAACCAAATCTAGCAGTTTATCATCCTCTTCTCCAGATAACTCCTTGATGTGAGGTATATGCAGTGTGATCATGTACTTCTTTGTCTCTTTGCTTGAGATGCATTGTGCTATATAGATCCCTATTTGATGTTTGATGTGGGATCTTGTTTTGTTCTTGATGTGAGATGTACTTATTGTCATGTTTTGATTGAGATCCCTTTGTTGCCATGTTGATGGGATACTCATGTGTCGTCATGTATGTTTGAATTGAGATCCCTTTGATGCCATGTTGGCGGGATGCTCATTATTATCATATGTGAAATTATGTCATGCTGATAGGAGTCCTTTTTATGAATGAGAGTTCCTGCAGCGGAACATCTCATGGAGCCACTCCTGCGTGATGGCATATTCCTTGCATGATAGAAAAAAAACATTCATGTACATCGTCACTCTTTCCAGCACTTAATGCAGCGGCCAACACCATCTTGACACCAAGCCTAGAGACGTAGTCCACACTGGACGAACTCCATTATCAACGTCTTGTGTTTTATGTTGTTGATTCTTGTCATGTTCCCTCTTCTTTACAACATGCATATGTGTTCATTTATGCTCTTTTAAATGTAATTCTAACAACATCACGGAAGTAAAAGATCTTGGTTAAATCCAAGAGGTGTGTCAACTCGGATCAATGGCCATCACCCGGATTCCTAGGGTCCCTCATTTCAACCCCCTTCATCATTAAGGAACCCATGATTGTCCCAACCCTTGGTGGGCAATGAACTTCCCCACCTTAAACGGATATCCACTACTATATCTTACACATCATGCTCTCACCCCTACAACCCCGAGCAGTTATAAAAGAAAAATCAATAAAAGGCAAAAGGCATATAAAGAAGGGTGGAAAAACAAAGGCCAAGGTAATTCATGCACTGCAATTACTCCCTCCTACGTTCATATATCCAAGTGTGGGCTTCACTTATTACAGCTACCCATATATTGTGGCATGTGACTTGGAGCATTCCTCTGATGCCACACCCCATTCCATCATTATATCACGTGCCTCCTGCCATTTGATGGATGTACCATGGACATGTCAGCTCTTTAGAGGCCGAAACCACCTAATAGGGTCCTTGGTTAACCTTCTTCTTGAAGTTGGAGACACTTGTACATTCTAAAGCCCACTATGTAAGGGCATGCCACCATGAAGTGTCCACTTGATTCCATGATTTGGAAGCTCATTTACTCAATTGCATTAATATTTGGTTGTGGTGGAAACTGAGGGGATGCATTGGATCTTCTACAGGATTGTTGGCAGGCCTTCATCTTGGTTTTTGTCTCCCTATATGGGGTTCAAGCCCTTCTGAGCGTCATATTGGCATTTGTGGGGCGAACGTTGACAGCCATGGGCCTCCACCATAACAGAGAGCAGATTGCAACTTTATGGGATCCTTTAGTTGCTTGCTTGTGTTCCACTTATTCGACGACAATGATGCACCTGGACCACCATGCTTGGTTGGCTACACACTTGGTAGTTGATCCAGGGCCCAGATGAGGATGTGTCTCACCACAAGAGACAATGGGAGGGCTTGCCTCATTCCTCCAGCCATTACAAATGGGATACAGGCTTGTTCAATCCATTTGCAGACCATGAGGATGATTTGTGCCCCCACAACCACTTGGGGGCACCACAAGTCATTTTCTCGGATATCAAGGACCTTCCTCTCGCCCCCCCCCCCCCCCCCCCACTTTATCACTATGTTTGGAGCTCATTTATTCATCTTGGCACACATTGAACTCCACTAGGCATCTCAATGGCCCTTCGACCTATTGTGTCTATTATTTTCCCCCTTGGGAGGCTTATTTTTGTATTATGGAGTTTTCTTGATGGGCTTGTCATGAAAGAATGTTATTTCTGCACATTATTTTATTAGTTGGGGCATTATTAGGCCTTATTAGGCAAATGGAACCCTTTAGGGAGGATATATATTGATGTGATGCTCATTTCCTTTCATCATCTCTTGGATTTGGACTTGTATCTCTTCTTGAGAATTTCGCTAGCCTTCTTGATGGATGAATTGGAATCTTGATGCATTTCATTAGCCTTCTCCACTCTCTTCTCTAGGTCTAGTCCTCTAGGTCACCTAGGGAATCAATTATCTCACAATCTAGCCATCCAAATACTTCAATTTTTGGTCCACAACTGCATTGGTGTGTCCTCAAGAAGCATTCAAAATTTCGTGAGATTCCGACAGTGGGATCTAGAGGTATTACAAGACCTAGCTCAAAAACCAAATCTTGCCCTTGGTTTCCCTTAGGCTAGAAACCTCACTGGGATCCTTGCATTGCCTTTTATTGAAAATTCATTCCTTGATCCCTATCCCTCCCTAATTAGGTCAAGCATATCATTGGTTGCTAAATCCTATGCCCTTGACCTAACCTCTGGTCCACTTGGTCTCATGTGGTACCATGCACTGTCAAGGTTAATTCTTCAAAAATCTCCTGGAACCCAAGTTTCCACAAGAATTTTAGGGCTAAAGGATCTCCTTTATAAGGCACATACTCAAAACCTAACCCTTGAAACTCTCCCCAAGCCCTTCTTTGAGAGCCTACCATCTTGTTTTCCAAGACAAGCAAGCCACAGATTTGAGCCTCTCTTGTGAATAGGCTTCTAGGATCACCCGTCACCCTATCATTGGTCCATCGACTCCATCCATTTCATGATCCTTACCATAACGGGTCTCCTCCCATCGGTGAAAGTCCGTAAAGAGTAGGGAGCCTTAGTCGAGGTGACAGTAGCCTCTCTTGTGAATAGGCTTCTAGGATCACCCCTCACCCTATCATTGGTCCATCGACTCCATCCATTTCATGATCCTTATCATAACGGGTCTCCTCCCATCAGTGAAATTCCGTAAAGAGTAGGGAGCCTTAGTCGAGATGACAGATGACGATTGCTTCATTGTTGCCCTTAGCCTAGTAGTAGCGCTTGCAGGATCCCCTTTTAGGACCCCCGCTAGTTTGAGCAGTAAGATTCCAACGCCATTTCGAGGACACGAAACGTGTGTTTAGTTCCCCATATGACATATTGACATAATATTATTGGCATCTCCATTGGAAGAATGAAGCCTTAGTTCTTCATTGAACTTTAAGGTCGATGCTTGTAGGGTGAAGCAAGCATTTGGCAACTCCTACATATTTTTCATGTATATCTCAAATAGGTTGTCGTTCTGTAATAAATTTTCCACTTTGTACATTGCTAGCATCCCTGGGCACCCTAATCATGTCACGGGAAGGATGGTACATGGGGTGCCCATGTTTGATGGTGATCCACACTCCCTAATTGACCACGTAGAAAGATTTAATGCACATGCTTCAAGAGAGGAGGTTGTTCACCAAGATACCCTTATGTTGTTGTGTTGAAAAGTCTAGGGCATGCATAATTAAGTTGATTCTTCGTCACATGACAACAATTTGTGAAGTGTTTAAATTTTTTATCTTAACTTGATGTTTACTTCATTATTAGCATGTATATGTTAGCTTCATCAAACTAATATCAAAAACAAAAGAGACAAGAACACAACCTCTGCCAAGGCCAAAAACCTCTCCCTCTTGGAGAGGACAACCCATGCATAAATTCTTCTTATTGAGATTCCACTGATGAATACCAAGACCATGACCCTTGACATATTCTGCCTCTCCAAGACCAAGACATCAATCCTCTTCATTGCTGAGATCATCATTATCACCGCTGCTTATACTGACGTCATCATAGTTGCACTACTATTGTACCTTATCTGATATCATCCTTGTTGCTTTTTCACCGAGACCATAGTTGCTATATTCACCTTGAGGTCATCATTGTTGTAACATAGAGACCTTCACAACAGTATCACAGAGATCATTTGCTAATGCATCTCTTGCTGCACTGAGATCATTGCTGCACCTTGACACCATGAGGTCACTGAAATACGAGATCAGGATTTATATCTGTAATGATTACAGTTCTATTGGGATCAAGGTTGTGATACTTGTCACTGCTCCTTGTAGCTCATCAAAACTGCATTATGCTAGATCCGAATACTGTGGTAGCTAATGAGACTACATGTCTCCCATCACAGGTATGACGAGGATCTATTTATTATCACCGAAACCTTATTTCATCATCAGGTTGTGGCAAGACTGTTATATATATATATATATAGATATGAGATTGAGACAATGTTTGACATAATCTTCATTGAGCCGAGTGAGAGATCTATCACCGTTGTCCAATATCTCTAGAATGCTACAGGAAAACCACCAAGATCTGATGCCAAGGCTGCTACTTGCCATGCGAGATTAGTTTATCACTGTAATGCCGAGATTTCCATCCATAGATATGTCAAGAATGTCTAGACCTTCAATCACTACAACATCCATTTACACGAGATCATTCTGCTCCATTTAGCCGAGGTCATGACTGCACCTAAGCCCCAAACGAGGTGGAGTCAAACACTAACTGTGGCTCTACTCCTCCATACGAAATTTCAGAGGCATCCGAATTCTTTCTTGATTATTTTCTCTGACCCTAGATGGGTATTTATAGTGGTCACATCCATATATTTGAGCCAACGTGTACTTATGAACCGACATGTCCTTTTGTCAAGCCGACATGACATCCATTTATATATTTAATTCATTTTGGAGCCAGCATAAGATTTCTTTGTTGTTTTGCTTATAGATTTCGATGAGCTTGCTTTTGAAGCATTGATCTTGCTCTTGGAGGGCTGATACACAACGTTGAGGACTTGTACACATTTACATAGGCTCATGAAGAGCTTTCATTACATGACATGACTCTTTGACAAATAAATCAAATCCTAAAGACATTAAGAAGAAGTCTTTTACCTAATGACACTTCTTGCTCATGAAACCCATGTAGCAAGATTACAAAAATAATTTATTACATCAATTACAAAGATCATGTCTTTATGAACACTGAGCCTAGTTACATTTTCTTCAACATGTTGTTCATGTGATCTCTCGATGGTCATAACTCATGGTTGCATGATCATGAACCTAAGAGCATCTCATATATTGAGGAGTTCATTGATGGCTTTCTTAGACATTTTCAAGTATGTCCCATAGTAAGCATCCAAAAGGAAGCCTTCATTGACCATCATCAAGACATTGAGAATCTAAGTAATGAGCAAGAAGATGAGTCCTCCTCGAGTCCACATGACGAAAATGATGATTTTGAGAACACGTGTTGGGAAGGATGAGGTTGAGACTAACCTTACCTTTCTCGAGGATATTACTCCCGACAACTCTCCTTTTGAGAAACTTGAGGAAGGTGATCCCATATGCCCCTTAGAAGATGATATTGGAAATTACTTCCATATTGAAAAGGAGAAATGGGAATTGTTGGTCCTCAATTTGATTGCGCTCCCATTTACGACACCGACAAGGAGGATGAGGCTGAAATTGGTCCTCCCTCTCTCTCGGGTATTCTTTATGATGACATATCTATTGATGCCCTTGCGAAGGAGAAATTTTATTTTCCCTTGCATAAGGAGGGGCAGTTGCAAGTGATAGATTGGGCAGTTGGAAGGCCCAATCTATGATACTAAGGAAATCGATAAGGCTCCTCCTTATGATTCTATATTCAAATCACCTGAGCCTTTAGATTATGATTTTGGGGAAAAGAAGCCTATTGGATATAACACTCCACCCTCCCCTTTGCCTTCTTCTCTTGTTCATCATTTTGAGAGTGATTCTCGCGCTTTTTCTTATATTATCTCAAGTGACCTTGATCCTTTCCCCTTTCTGAGTATAGTGTCGAGGAAGAACCCATCATTGAATATTATTTGTCTCCTTAGGTGCCCTCAAGATCATGATCAATCTATCACCTCCCCTTTCTAGTATGATCATCATGGGCAACCTACTTGTGTTTCTCCATCTCATCAGTCTCTCACTCCTACTAATCATAACCCTGTAGAGGCCATAAAATATGACATAAATGATAAGAACCATCATATCCCTGCGGTTTCCATCCATCAAAAGTTTATGGGCCTAATCATTGACATCTCTATATTTTGGTTAGAAGAGAGCATGTCATGGACTAGATTACATCCTTCTTACCTCTTCTCACATGAACATCCATGTGTGGGCATTCTATTTTCCTACCTCCCATTGGCCTTATCATCCATGTGATTTTGTCCACAAACGCTTAGGAATTTGTTGCATGAGTAATCATATAGGCTTGCATATTTATATTGATTTGATGATGTGTTGGTTGCACTGGCTTTATCATTACACTTAGTATTATTTTTGTACCATATGCATGTTAGGATAGGACGTATTGCATACTGATTTTCGCATTTGAACAAATGTCATATGATATTTCTCATGATAGATTAGCTACATTTAGATTTAAAATTGCATTTGAAAGTTTATTTTTATGAGTCGATTTTGTGGGTCTAAACCAAGCATATGCGATCATTAAACGTTGTGAAAGCATGTTGCCTCATGTTTTTCATCTATGTGCAAGTAACAGGTCTGTGGTGTACCAAGAGATTGTTGGTGTTCTCATGACCTCCCATTCGTGTAGCTTTGCCCACTGTTTCATAGATCACGTCCTAGTTGGAGCCAGATGTTCCCCGCCATTTTGTGGGTGATATCCCTAGAATTGTTTTCTAGAAGATGGTCCTTAGTCGACAACCAGCAACCCCTTGTAGGCACCAACTAGCTCGTAGTGCCACTTCTCCCCCACCTGAGCCAGCCATGTGGTCCCTCACCCATTTGACATGATCGTATGTTTGAAGGTGAGCCTCCGAAACCTAGAGGTATGCCTTGTCATTTGGTAATTGGGTATTGTAGTTTACTTATCATGGAAACTTTCAAGCATGGATTAATGGGGGTATTCGACAGAAAGAGTGGGTTAGGTCTGTGCTCTTGTCCCCTCGACCTCTTTTCAATGTTAACCTTGGACCCTAGTCCCATGGGATCTCTTTTACTGACCTTTGGGCTTTAGGGATGGTACTTCATGGGAAACCTTGATTTTGGTTATGTGGCCCTGCTCCCTCATCCACATGTATCA
This sequence comes from Pinus taeda, assembly GCA_000404065.3. Taxonomy (NCBI): domain Eukaryota; kingdom Viridiplantae; phylum Streptophyta; class Pinopsida; order Pinales; family Pinaceae; genus Pinus; species Pinus taeda. The sequence goes on from APFE031014190.1 coordinate 29,716, forward strand.
CTCGCCTTCCACTCATTATAAACCCATTCATCATTCCTCCACTAGGTCCACATAGAGTTAGCCTTCCCCTTCCGCTTGCCCACACCTTCGGTCAGGCCTGAAACGATGCCCTGGTGGTTGATGTAGGTGAAAAGAAAAGTAAAAGCATAATTGGCCACATTCAACAAGAAAATGTACCACAAAATGCAGAAGATGGCCGAGACAAACACATTTAGCATGTGGGCAAAAGCCAATGCATGAACTCTACCCCATTCTCATGGCCATCACCTTGGTTCCTATAGGCCCTAGACGAGCCTCTTTTATCATTCAAGAACCCATTATAGTCCCGACTCCCAACACCTGGTGGGCAATAAACCGCCCCACCTCACAGGGGCTATCCAGTGCTATACCTAACATATCATGCTCTTACTCCTTGAGCTTTGGGCAGTTAACCAAAGAAAATCATAAAAGGCAAAAGGAAAATGAAGAAGGGTGGAAAAATCAAGGTCGGGGTGACTTATGTACTAAAATTGCTCCCTCCTATACATTATATACCCAAGTGTGGGCTTCCCCTTTATTAGCTACCCTTATACCTTGGCATGTGACCCAAGATTACCCCCTCCATTCCCTACTTCGTACCATCAGTTTATCACATGCCACCACCATTTGAAGGATATACCTTAGACATATCATACCCTTTAAAAGTAGAAATTGCCTAATAGGGCACTTGGTTAACCCCCCTTGGAACTTGATGACATTAGCACATCTCAAAGCCCATTATGGAAGGGCATGCCATTATGAAGTGCCCACTTGTTGTCAATGGTTTGCAAGCTCTTTAACTCAATTTCTTTAAATGACTTGTTGTATTGGAAGGCAAGGGGACACATTGGATCTTATACAGGATTACAAATGGTCTCCATTTTGGGTTTAGTCTCCCTATACGGGGTCCTAAACTTTTAGAGCGTTACATTGGCACATGTAGGGTGTGTGTGGAGAGCCATGGACCTCCACAGCAATAGACAACATTCCATGCATCCCCAGAGTTATTCAAATATTGCTCGAGTTTCATCTATTGGACAAGGAAGATGCACCTAGTTCACCATGCTCAGTCGGCCCCACAATTGTATCATGCACTTGGCAAATGACCCCAGACTTGTGTGATGATGTGGTATCACTTACATTATCATTTGGGCCCTTACAGATGGTTTATAGGAATCTTCTATCTACTTGGAGACCCCTGAGCTTACTTGTGTACCCCCACACCCATTAGGAGCACCACAGGTTTATTATTTGGAGAACAAGGGGCCAACCCCTAGTCCACTACTTTTGTGAGTCCTATTTCTCATTATGGAACCTATGGACTTCATTAGGTCTCTTAGAAGGCCCAACGACCTGTATTATTGATCATTCGACCTCTTAAGAGGCTTATTATTTTGTTTACGAGCTAGTTTGGTGGGCTTGTCACCAAAAGTTAGTTATTTTGCACATTATTTTATTTTAGGGGCTAATGTAGGCCTAATTAGCAAACTCGAACTCATTAGAAGTGTATAAATACAAGTGATGTGAATTCATTTTAGCATCATCACTTGGATTGGACTTGTATCTCTCTTGATAATTTCGCTATCCTTCTTGGAGGATGAATTTTGGATCTAGGAATGAATTTTAATTTTTGGACCATTTTCTCTTGTCTTGGAGCTTCTTGATTGGAAAATTTTTTATGGTTGGATATACTCGAGTCTTAATACATGTAAGTACAATTTAATGCTATTTTCTTTTCTATTCTTGTCACATACATTTTTGTTGGGATTTCGCTATACTAGGGCTAATTTATTGCATCCATTTATGCAAAGTTGTGGAAATTTGGTTTCTAGACAGTGATGCTTCATGTATGGGCTATGTATTAGGAATGGATATTCCTATTGATTCTTCTTCATTGAATTTAATCTTGATAAGCCACCAATCTTGCAAAACAAAGTATAAAGTTCTTGAAGCTGCTTTTGCCGCTGCCCAAATGTTATGCAAAGTTGTCTTTGAGGCCTCCTTGACATAGAAAATTCAATGTCTATAGTCATAATTACTCTCGACTCCAAATCTCCCCAAAGGATTAGAAATTGGTCCACCATAAGGTGATCACCTTGAGCCTATTTTCCTTCTCCCCTATCCTCTTCTTTAGATTTTGTCCTCTAGGTCACGTAGGGCATCAACTATCTCACAATCTATCCATCCAAATACTTAAATTTTTGGTCCACAACTGCACTGGTGTGTCCTCAAGAAGCCCTCCAAATTTCGTGAGATTCTGACGGTGGGATCTTGAGGTATTGCAAGCCCTAGCTCGAAGACCAATTCTTGCACTTGGTTTCCCTTAGGCTAGAAACCTCAGTGAGATCATTTCATTTCCTCTTATTTAAAACCCATTCCTTAATCCCTTTCCCTTCCCTAGTTAGGTCAAGCATATCATTGGTTTCTAAATCCTATCCCCCTGACCTAACCTCGGGTCCACTTGGTCCTTTCTGGTCCCATGCACTATCAAGGTTAATTCTTCAAAGATCACCTGGGACCCAAGTTTACACAAGAATTATGGGGCTTAGGGATCTCCTTTATAAGGCACATACTCAAAACCTAACCCTTAAAATTCTCCCCAAGCCCTTCCTTGAGAGCCTTCCATTTTGTCTTCCAGGACAAGCAAGCCACATATTTGAGCCTCTCTTGTGAATAGGCTTCCAAGATCATCCCTTGCCCTATTATTGGTCCATTCATTTCATGATACTTATCATAATGGGCCTCTTCCTATCGATGAAAGTTCATAAAGACTAGGGAGCCTTGGGCTATCACTCCATTATTGCCCTTAGCCTAGTACTAGCCCTTCAAGGATCCCCTTTTAGGACCCTTGCTAGTTTGAGCAGTAACACCACAACAAGCCCCTCTTGCTCTCTTAGCTACATTTGAGCCAAGCAACTTTGAATAAGCCAATCAAGATGAATATTAGATAGTTGATATGAACGAAGAACTAGATGAAATAAAAAAGAATGATACTTGGGAATTGGTTCCACAACCCAAGGATAAGAATGTCATTGGCACAAAATGGGTTTTCAGGAACAAGCTGAATGAGGATGGATAGGTTACTAGGAACAAAGAAAGGTTGGTTTGCAAAGGATATGCTAGGTTGAAGGAATCAATTTTGAGGAAACATTTTCTCTTGTTGCTAGAATGGAAGTTATCAGGATGTTCTTGGTTTATGCATGTTCAAGGAAGATCAAAGTTTATCAAATGCATGTGAAATCATAATTTCTAAATGGAGAATTAAAAGAAGTATACATAGAACAACCTGAGGGATTTTTGCTCACTAACAAGAAAGATTATGTTTGTAAGATAAAAAAGGCGTTGTATGGTCTCAAACAAGGACCCGGAGCTTGGTATGCCCGTTTTGATAGGTATTTACAAGAACAACGATTCAAAAAGGGAAGTGTTGATAGCAACCTTTATGTAAGGATTGAACGCGATAGCCTAATAATTATTGAAGTATATGTGGATGATATAATCTTTGGAAGCGATGATGATAAGTTAAGCAAGAAGTTTGCAGTAGATATGCAAAGTGAATTCGAAATGTCATTACTTGGTGAGTTGACATACTTTTTGGGATTTCACATATCTCAGCAATACAAGGGAATATTTATCCGTCAAAGCAAATATATCAAGGAAATGTTGAAGAGATTTCAGATGGAAGATTGCAAGCCAATTCTCATTGCAATGGTGAGAAGTTGCAAGTTAAGCATTGATGATTCATCAAAAGATGTGGATCAGAGGATGTATAGGTCTATGATTGGTAGTTTTCTATATGTAACACCTTCCAGGCCAGATATGATGTAGGTAGTTGGACAGGTAGCATGATCCCAAGCAACACCAAAAGAATCCCATGTTATTGCAATGAAAAGGATCTTTTGATATCTCAAGGGAACAACCGAATATGGACTATGGTATCCTAAAGGAAATGAGTTAACTATTGCAACTTATACAGATGCAAACTGGGCAGGAAGTCTTGATGACCATAAAAGCACTAGTGGAGTTGCTTTCTATCTAGGTGGTTGTCTTGTTTCGTGGTTAAGTAAGAAGCAATCATCAATCTCTTTATCCACAACAGAAGCAGAATACATAGCAGAAACAACTTGTTGTATGCAGGTCCTCTAGATGAAACAAACCTTCCAAGATATTCAAGTGAAGTTTGATGAGCCCATTCCAGTCTTCTGTGATAACACCAACACCATCAGTATCTCCAAGAATCTTGTGATGCATTCAAAAACGAAACGCTTTCCAATCAAGTATCATTTCGTTAGAGAACAAGTTGCAGAGAAGAATATCAAAGTTGAGTATACTGGAACAAAAGAACAAACCATTGACGTCTTTACCAAACCTTTTTCCACATGAGACATTTGAATATCTTCGCCAAAAGCTTGGGATTTTCCCAAGTTCCCATTAGACTATTCTTTTATCTCATCATGGAGATAAGTGACGTTGAGGCTAGTTACAAGTCCACACGAGAGGCAGGTTGTTAAGGAGAGTTACCCTTCGCCATTAATGTCAAAGGGGGGGGGAAAGCATTAGCAAGGGTAGAAGCATGATGTCAAGGGGAGTTATGATCGCAGGGGGAGTACTTGTTGCCATCAATGCCAAAGGGGGAGATTGTTGATAGGTGATTTTCATTGACGTCAACCAAGCAACACCAAGAGCTAACCCAATTTTCGTCAGCAAATTTGGCATGGAAATTCGTGGTTTCTCACATCCAAATCACTATAGTTGGTTTCTCCTCGAAAAGATCTTTCCAATGATATGTGGTACCCCAAGTAGTTCTTTACGGTTTGAAAGATATTTGCATTTCAAATTGAAGGCCTAGTTTTGTGGGCTAAAACCCCAAGGGGTAGTGACATAACACCTTATCATTAATTTAAGGGTTTGATTTGCTTGTCTTGACAATGATGTCTCCTCTTGAGAACTAAAGGTACTCAAATAAAGTAAGAAGAAATGAATAGGAAGTTTATTCACCTACGGTTGTCAATATATGTCAACAATACTCACCGCAATCTCATTATGTATCAATGACTATCTTCAAAAATGCACTAAGCCAATCATTGACTTCACAACCTTGGTCTGCTTATTAGAGAGGTTGCAAAGACTTTATCTATCTCAAAAGGATTCTAGCTTGAGAAGTTGTAAGTATTACAAGGTTGTTTTGGACTGCAAAATTACAGGATGCCCTAATAAATTTGGACCTACAGTAGATGCCTCAAAATTAACTGTTAAGGTAAGTGAAGGCATCGTACAGTCGTGCAAAGGTGAGAACAACAAGAACGACCTTCAAGTCTCCATCATTGTCTTTCGACTCTCTTGGGCACACAAAACCACAAAACAACATATAGACTTTTGAATCTTTGGTCGGAGATTCCACAGTAAGAGGATTTTTACACCAACGTTTCGAATCCCAAATGGGATCCATCATCAGGGCAAAGAGAAAGATGATAAAGATGATAAAAGGAGAGCCAGAAGGAGGAGATAAATACTTAAGAGGGAAAGAATAATGAAGGAGAAGCACAGGTCGGCCAGGGAGATTAATAAAACATTAATTTTTATTTTTATTTTATTTTATTTTTAT
>APFE031014193.1:0-10282 GCA_000404065.3 Pinus taeda
TCCAAGAAGAGAGATGTAATACAAAATGTGCAAAAAATGCATGGCAGCACTAGGCTGTATGTGCTCTCTGAAATGTTGGTATAAAGGGCAGTGGTTTAAGGATGACCACCAACACTGGAACACTGAGTGCAGTTCCCGGAACTCTTCCAAAACTGGTAAGAAGCTAAAGTCTTCCGCTAGAGGAAGTGCTCCTATTGTTTTTGAAGAGGGAAACCTTCAACCATGAAAGGGAGGTCTCACCCCGCATAAAAGGGAGAACTTCAACCTGAAAATGGAAGTCTCAACCTGTGATGGTTTAAGGATGACCAACAACTCTGGAATGCTTAATGCAATTCCTGGAACTCTTCCAAAGCTGGCAAGAAGCTGGAGTCTTTTGCTAGAGGAAGTGTTCTCAATTTTGTTCCTGGAATTCTTCCAAAGTTGGCAAGAAGCTGAAGTCTTCTGCTAGAGGAAATGTCCCAGATTGCCAACTGAAGGCATGTTCACGGGCATCTTTGTCTCTGGCTACAACTCTGAAACTGGTGTGGCAGGTTGTGGCTCAGATTCGCTTGATGTGACTTTGAAGCTTGTAGATGACCATCATTTCCCCCCTGTCAGATACAAGGTGAGAAGATGGAGAAAACTCGACTGCAAGATTGTTCAATACTTTAGAACAAGTTCTGACATGTGTTTAGAATATCTTCTTGGTTGTTGATGCCCATTGCCAAGAAGAGATCCATCCAAGATGAATCTTTGTTCTTGCAGGACGTTTGTTTTTGAAGCATCTGTTTGAAGAATCACTGGTTTTATGACAATGCTTACATGGATGAAGATCAAAACAGTGATCTTTCAGATGGCCAACTCGATCACAGTGTTGGCATTTCACGATCTGTTATTGTTGTTGCTGTGGAAGAGGAGCAGAGTCTGGAACAGTTGAAGCTGAACTGTCATAAGGAGCAGGTGAATTGTCATGAATGAATCAAGCACTCTGAAACTGAATGGGCTTGGCATAGTCTAGAATATGACAGGACAAGTCCTTGTCATATCCAAGACCAGTTCTGTGCTTGTTGTGGACAAGCTGTTCCCAAGGTCTAATGATGGGCTTGGGAAGTGCAGACTAAGTTTCTGCATCTACATGTACAATTGCTGCTTTATTGGGCACTGGATCTGAATGAACTTCAACAATATTGTCTTGCTGTTTATGGGAGTCTATTTCATTGTTCTGAACAGAAACAGGTTCAAAATGATGACTCCTCTGTTTTAATTCTTCTTGCTGTAGCTTTGTCTCAAGATGCAAAAACTCAATATTCTCCTGTGCATTTTGTAGACATATTTGAATATTGAATAGAGAGGTTTTGTTGATCTTAACCATCTTGTCAACAGTGGAATGTATCAGAGTATTTAACAACTCTAATGCATTATCAAGTCTGGTCATTTTCTTCATTATCTTATACGTTAAAGAAACTGATCACAACTATCAACCAGTGAAGAAGAAGAAACAATCACTCACAATTCAATGTCACTGCAATATCCTTTATAAATGTCAGCAAATGATCAATGTGCAACATAAAAGACTACAATCAGCTCAGCAAACTCTTTATGCAGTAGTGGAATCAAGGAAAATGAGTTTTAAATACAATGCTGCAAACTTGCTTGGATCCTTCAAGTACTCCTTCACAATTTCAGGAAAACCTCCAGGAGATTAGAGAATACTCGCCCCTTGAATGCACTTATATCTGGCATTGATCAACCAAGGAAATCCCTAAATCTTGTACTCTAGTCTGCTAACCTTAAATGCCTATGTAAATATTTGTATTTGACAGTGTGCACACTCTCGCTATTTTCGTTTTCTTTGTGGGAAAGCTGAGTCGTTTTCTTTATGGAAAAGACGAGTCGCTAAGCCATGAACAACTCTATAATTCTTCATTATCACTAATTATTTTCATCTTCATGGGATTTTCGCAATTGTTGTCTTTCCTGAAGCACAGGTGAGATGTCATGCAAGTAGTCTTCTAATGACTGTTCATTGGCTTCCAACTCATCATGTAATTGATAATTTTATCACCAAACAATGCCTGCAATGTCTCTAAAGTGCTCGCTTCTTCCATAGAAAATTGATTTTTAACGGACAGTACCAAATGAATTTTCTTGTAAATGGCGTTAATGTTCAGCTTGAATTATTTCTGGGTATGGGAAACTTGCCCACTATTCAAAGCAGCGCAGGTCTGGACTGGGAATTCACGAAGAGGATTTATGATGGTCAAATGAATTTGTCCAAAGCAGCGAGGAACAACAGAGTTGGTCCAGGGCATATCTCTGAGACTTGTCCACGACAAGATTTGTGGATTAAAACCCTTAACAGTAGCATCTCTGAGGTTGAGGTTGATTGAGGTAGCGGCCTCCTTGCAAAATGAACTAGGAAAATGCCCCGGCCCTGGCTTAAATTCATGGATTAAAGCGTCGATTAACTCTAAAAGAAACTACAAAACCCTACCCGTCTTGTTGTCGATAGAGAACTAACTCAACGTGTAACGTCATCGATAGATGTCATCTTGTTCTCTGAGTTTCATTGCCATGGTTTCAAAACCAGCACCTCATCATATTTCGCGTGACCCTTCAATCATCCGTTGCCCAAATCAGATCTCGCTCTTCTCCAAGCGAGCGACTGAACGGGCAGGCTGTCCTCGTACACCAAAATAAATCCGCAGAGCATTTATTGTGTATGCAGGTGGCCTCAGATAGAGCTTCAAAAATTCAGACGAGGCATTCGTCCAAAAGGCTTGGACTAAAAAATCTCTGCCGAAATGCTCATTGTTTTCCGCCAGTTATCTCCAGCTTTATAAGGTTAACCGAACCAGCAACCACAAGGACCCGTTCAGATTGTTCAAGGCCTCATTTTCCTTCGCCAAGCGTTCCGGGATCAGTCTTCATTATTACACAACTAAAAATCACAATCAAAGCCTGGCTAGTTTCCAAAAGAAATAGCTATTTTCCAGGCTTCTCTAAGAAATTGCATAACTGAAAGAAAGGGGCAGTCCGAGCAATTGCATAACTGAAACAAAATGACATTCAATGAATTGAACTCGGGATCTCTTGCCTGCTAAACGAGAACGAAGCAATTGAAGAACTGAAACAAAAGGGTATACCGACACATTGTATTGAATTCAACAGGACAATATAAGAATTCAACAGCCAGTCCCATCCACGTAATGTTTTTCACCCTAGTCTCGAATAGACCTTGAATTTAACATAGGCCAAAAAATTCCATACAAAACAATATTGTAACTTAACCAGTAATCCTGGCCACGAACATTTCGTCTCCTGTATTTATAGTCTGCTACCAGTTTGAAAATTTGAATTCTTTGGAGCCCGAGACAAATGCGAGCCCTTCAAAAATTCTCATAGGCCAAGGCGCAGCCCAGGTCAACGAAGGGGGTTGGAGATAGTTTTCAACCAGCAATTGACGCACCTCGGTTTTACCTTAGTATGAGAAATCTATGAGAAATCAATGGGACAACATCAGACTATTGCCAAAGTCAGGCGTGCTTGACATGGGGAATATGTGGAGGTAGCAGAAGAACTTAATTTTACATGCTTTTCTAGTATTTGTCAGCCTTTCAGTCCCGCAAATCGTGCAGCCTTCCAATTGCATCTTCAACCAGCAACATCAATATTCTCAAAGAAGGTCGATTATAGAAGTTCATTTTTCGGCGCACATGTTCATCGGAATGTTGATACTCCGAACATAAATGTATCCAACTGCTCCACGAAGGGAATAGTCGCCACTCTTGCACCTGACAGGTCGACCACACCATTGCCAGATAGCGCGGAAAAATCAATCGACAGGTTAAAACTAAATGGAGAAGCTTCTGAGCATAAAGGATTACTTGGACAGAGAATAATGGATAGAGGCATTCATCTGCCTTCCATTAGTTGACAGCGGTGGATAGGACAGTGCTTCTTTCAGGAACGTTCATGGGCAGATAGACAAAGAGCGCACAATATTTATAAATTATCAACGCACTCATTTCTTGGCTATTATGGGCATGCTGGCAAGAAGTGACGGTGCTGGCAGTGTCAAGCAGAGGAGAGCGTTTATGGACAGAGAGTGCAGATAATGGCAGAGAATGAAAGCGCAGGTGCAGAGAGCACTAGTATGGCAGACATAGGTCAGAGATGTCAGTTAACGCAGAACTAACATATATAGAGACCACAAAACAAGTGGCTCAAATTAGAGCAGGACCAGCAATCTCCCGCTTTGATACCATGTTAAACACACATGGACAGCAAGAGAGATATGAATGATAAAACATGCAATACAATTTTATTAACAAGAGATTTACATTTATAGTACATTATGTGATCGTTGGGATTCACATCCCAAGGTCTCTTGGACTGCTTTTGTCCATTCGACTTCCACACTAACCCATTTAGGATTAGGTGTCCAACAATCACTTTAGTATTTGTTACAAGTTTAAAATTTAGTTGCATAAAGTGGGCTATGAAATCAACATTCAATAAAAGATTAAAAATAGAATTGTAAAGGAAAAATGGTGGGGAAATAAGTATTTAGCATTAAGACTATTTCTTCTAAGAAAAACATCGAAAGGGCCATATGCATGTTTTTTTTTATTTGATGGAAACAATCATTGGAATCACATCTTCCTTATGTACAACCTTACTTCCTTTCATGTTTTTCCATATTAAGGTTATGATATTTCTTTTAAACATCCAAATATCATGCCTATGCCTATGTATAGTATTTTAAGAAATTATTTTGTTTTGAAAAAATATAAATATGTTAGACAAAAGTAATACCTAGAAAGGGTGAATTATTACGGAAATATACAAATTATTTTTGTAAATAAAAATTATCCAGAAATTAACTTTAGAAAGATATATCAATATCATTCACATGAAAAACACAAACAATCATCACTTGAATTATTTGATGGAAACAATCATTGGAATCACCTCTTTCTTATGTACAACCTTACTTCCTTTCATGTTTTTCCATATTAAGGTTAGGGTATTTCTTTAAAACATCCAAATATCATGCCTATGTATAGTATTTTAAGAAATTATTTTGTTTTGAAAAATTATAAATATGTTAGACAAAAGTAATACCTAGAAAGGGTGAATTATTAGAGAAATATACAAATTATTTTTGTAAATAAAAATTATCCAAAAATTAACTTTAGAAAGATATATCAATATCATCCACATGAAAAACACAAACAATCATCACTTGTAGACACATGGATTTTACGTGGAAAAAATCCCCTCTAGGGAAAAAAACATCCAACTGTTTGTTTCTTCTCCTTATTATTTATTGCTTCAAAAATATTCTCATTTACATTGCATCATCTAGCCACCACTAACAATGGACCACCCACCCCTTTACTGAAATGAGAAATGGTTGCCACAACCAATTTGGAGCACCCACTCCTACAATAGAGAATTAACATGCACTTAGCTTGAAGCCCCCACTCTAAGTACAAACAATTCTGCTACGGGAAAATATGATTCAGAATTGAAAATATTGTTGCAAAATCAAAACATGCAACAAATAAGAACGTCATGAAAAAAAAGTTTTAGACTTCTATTAAGAAAACAAATATCTCCACACACACTCTTCAAACTGATATTCAATATTCACACACAACTCTAAAACACCGCTAAAGAATAATATCTAAAGCACACTGCAATTGTCAAACTATGAACTCACTGCAAAAGTCAGTGGTTGTGCACTAGTAACTCATGCACACTCACTCACTTACTCTACTAGAGAACTAACCAAATGAGGAATTTTCCTTCTCATATTTGTAGAATCTGGAGATGGTTAAGTCAATTAATTTTTCAGATGATGGAGCTCATACAAAACCTTTTCACATGCTTCAGATGTGATTGATATTGGCATCTTGACTAAATCAAGCCACTCATTCCACTATCCCTTTGATAATTTCAACTTTAACCACCTTCTAGAGGCCTGAAGACTTATTTGGACCTTTTTTTGGAAAATTCTGACAATAGACTCCACCAAAAGAAAATAAATTCCAAAAGAGTGTGAGAAATTTGGAGAAAAAATTGAAAATCCTCTTGATCGCACGCGCATACCTAGAAAAATAACTCGAATATTTAATCGCTCACATGATCATGTGCTCCAAGTGACTGGATTGTTTCAGTCGATCTAATGAGCCTCCATCCATGCGATTGGGGAAGCGCATGGGTTGAAACAAGAGATACAACCCTCAAACTTGCAAGAAAGCTTCAAGGGAGTGAAATTAATTGTAAACCATCCTTCCAAACTCATCTTGACATTAGGAACCCAACTACATAACTTCAACAAGACATTGCAGACATCATCAACAAAACATCCAGGAGAAATATACCTCTGATTCAATTGATGCCTTGTTACCTCATGAAACCTCTCCTACAAACCTTCTGAGACTTATGAAAACACTTACATCATCATGACAGCCTTCGACAAGTATACAATAGACTCAATACTTGACATATAGAGTCATGGGTACATGAGTTCAACAAGTGACATCAATGGCAACACAAACATGCCAAAAATCTCCCCCTTTTCTGATGATGTCAACTTGTAGCTTCTGAAAATAAATATTACATTTACATACAATAATCTAAAGTTGATTACATACAACATAAAACAATTTGAACTTGTGTACATAAAAAAAATCCCTCTCTCTACCCCTTTGAAAACAATGACAAGGGGTTTTACATGGAAATAGAAATTACATAACAATAATGTGATAGATGGCCAAAAAAGTTCTCCCCCTAAAGAGGTTCAAAAAATACTCACCCTGAGATAATGGACATTCTCCCGTTGAATATATATGAGACCATGCCATCCTGAAGAAGCAACCCATCTTGAAATGAAGCAAGAAGAAGCAATTAACAGTTCTTAATGCCTTGAAAATCACACAAACAACCAATCATTGCCCATTCTCCAAATTTTGCAGCTGGAAGTTCTCTTGGTGGCATCCATATGACAACAACAAACTCCATGAAAAAATCCCCAATTCCTTAAAAAATGCACAACACCCATCTTCTCTCTAATATATTCAAATTATTCTCTTGGAAGTGGCTTTGTAAAGATATCCACAATTTGTTCATTTGAAGCAATAGATTCCAACTTCACAACTTTGTTGAGAACTTGTTCTTGAACATCCACTTGCTTCAAATGATGGTCTTTTCCTATGGCCTTGGCACAAACTCCCATGTATTGTTCTTCTCTATCTAATCTCATTCTTGATACATTGCTTTGACCCAATGTTGATATGCTTTTGCTTCATTGAAGCTTTTGGGCTCTCTTTGAGACAATAGTGAAAAATGTTCTTGATTGAAGCTATCCAATAACTTCCCCCTTTTTTGCACTCTAAGATCCTTATTTCCAAGAATTTGACTTTCTGGGTGCTTCTTTTGGATGTGACCTCGTGGATCCTTCTTTATAGTGGAGGTATTTCTTGGTCCTCATATTCTATAAAATCATGATCAGATGTAACATCTTTGGAATCATTAGATTTAGGAAAATCTTCATAAAAAACAATATCAATACCTTCGATTACATTATTGGTTCTCCTGTTGTAGCATTTGTATCCCTTGCTCTTGAAGGAATAGCCAAGGAATATACCTTCATTTTCTATTGGTTTGAACTTACCAAGTTTGTCTTTTGTCCTCTTGATGTAGCACTTTCTCCCAAATATTTTGAAGTGGTCATCTTTTTTTGGTCTTCCTTTCCACAACTCATGGAGTTTTGTCACAATTAGGCCTAAGAAGAACTCTATTGGCCAAATATACTGTTGCTTGAGTTTTTTCTCCCCAAAAGGTGTCTGATACACCAACATCATCCAACATAGCACGTGCCATATCTTGGACCAACCTGTTTTCCCTCTCCACTACACCATTATTTTGAGTTGTTCTATCTATGGAGTAATGCCTTTTGATTCCATGCTCCTCACAAAAATCATCAAATTATTTGGACATGAACTCACCTCCTCTATCAGATTTAAGACACTTTATCTTCAAATCAATCTCATTTTTAACAAGTGCCTTAAGATAATTAAAACTGTTGAAATCTTAGGATTTTTCTTTCATGACCATAATCCATGTGGCTCTAGTGAAGTCATTAATAAATAATATGAAATATCTCTCACCTCTTGGACTTTGATTCCTTATAGGGCCACATACATCTGCATGCACTAGCTCCAATGGTCTTCTTGTAGTGAACTCCTTTGATTTGAAATTCGTTGTTGTTTGTTTCCCAGATTAGCATGACTTGCATGTTGTGTTATCCGGTTTAGCCAACCTTGGTAATCCTCTAACTATTCCATTTTTTCTAATTTTGACTAAATTATCAAAATTAACATGACCCAATCTTCCATGCCATATCCTAAATTCTACTATTTTTCTCATGCAACAAATGTATCTAGTGTCATAAAAATTATACATGTTACTCTCACTTCTAATGGCCTTTGCCACTATCTTTCCTCATTTAGCATTTTTGATCTCACACTCTTTAGATCTGAAAATCACCTCATGTCCATTGTCACACATTTGATTCACGCTAAGGATATTATGCTTCAAACCATCAACATAAAGCACATTTTAAGCTTTGGTCTTCTTGTCCAATCTAACTATTCCTTTGCCTATGATGAGAATTATTGCATCATTTCAAAAATTGACATTGCCCTTTTCGTATTATTTTAGTTGTAAACATTTTCTCTTATCACCAGTCATGTTCTTGGAGAAACCACTATCAATCAACCATTTCTCATGTTGATCATGAGTTATCAAAGAAAACTCTTAAATTTCTTCCTTTTTCTTCCATCTTTTCTCAACTTTCTACTGATTAGATTTCTCTTCAGTGTGTTGCATGGAGGAATATGGAAGTCTAGATCTGCATTAACTAGCTTTGTGACCAAAGCTATTGCATTTGAAGCACTTTATCTCATTCATTAGTGGAGAAAAAGAATTATTTCCATTTTCATGCAAAATATTTGGACCTTGAGCAACTCTTGATCTATCAAAACTTCTTCTAGGAAACATCTTTAACCTACAATTTATGGATTTGTGTCCAAAATTATTACATGCAAAACAACAACGATAAAATAGTGTAGTGTACCTTAAGTTTTGTTTCCATGATGGATGAGTGAAATTTGAGGATATTTCTTGCTTGACTTGGAGATTTTTTTATTTGATTTCAACTTCATTCTTTTCCTCACTCTTGCTTGTTGCAACAAAATTTGCTTCATTTTCTTTCCCTTTCAAAGCATCTGCACAATTGGTACTTGGCTCATATTTGACATTTTGAAGAGGAGGCTTAAACCCCAAACCTATTTTTTCCTCTGATGATCTTTGCATGTTGAGAATATTTTGTAAGGTTTCATATCCCTTGACAAATTTCTGATTTATGCATGCTTTAGTTTCTTCTTTTGATAGATTGGCCCTTAATGCAACAATTTCTTCTTCAAGTTTGTGACAATTCCATTTATATACTTCTGGCTGATTTTTTCACTTCTCCTTCATTTTCACTTCTTCCAATTCTCTCTTTAAGCATATGATGTCTTCTTCATGAGTGCATGCAATGGGACCTCCTTCAATATTCTACTTCAAATATTAATTTTATTCCTCCAACTCAGCTAGACTATTTTGTTGAACCACAATTTCTTGCAACAAATTTTCTCCGAATTTCTCAAGATCATCCAAGTGGATCTTCAAATAATTATCAACCAAATACGGTTTATTCCCCTTTAGTTTTCGTATTTCCTCCTTCAGGATCTTGTTTTTATTTCTATCTTTCTTAGTGCATCAAGTG
This sequence comes from Pinus taeda, assembly GCA_000404065.3. Lineage (NCBI taxonomy): Eukaryota > Viridiplantae > Streptophyta > Pinopsida > Pinales > Pinaceae > Pinus > Pinus taeda. Next base: position 9,821 of record APFE031014193.1, read on the forward strand.
TAGTAATGAGATCACCTTCATAATAAATTTATCCATCCTCAAGATATAATTCATCTTTGGACTCAAGGGCCATAAAAACATATTCATTTTGCTCTTCTTATCCTGATGAGGATTTCTTACTTCTTTCATCTGAAATATCACTTTCTTCTTTGGAGGAGTAAGTCCTTCTCTTTTGAGCTTTATCTTTTCGAAATTTCTGGGTTGTACCCTTTCTCTTCATATTATTCTTCTTTTCCTCATTTTAACTTCTTTTGTGTGGACATTTTTCAACAAAATGTCCAACTTCTCCACATTCGAAACACTTGAAAGGAAGCATGCCTTTATACTTTCTGGGACCTCTCTTTAATTTATTGGAAAAGTCATCAAATTCTTCATCAGTTTCACTACTAGAGTATTCTTTTCTTGCTTAATTTTCTTTGGAAGTTTCTTTAGATTTTTGGTAACAACCTTGAACTCCTTGGA
>APFE031014195.1:8627-19427 GCA_000404065.3 Pinus taeda
CCTTTTGTATGTACTCATTCTGAGACAATGTTAATTTGCGATTTTTCCTGTCTCTAGTTATTCTCATACCAAGGATTTGTTTTGCAGCTCCCAAATCCTTCATTGCAAATGAATTTGCCAATTTTCTTTTGAGAACATTTATTTCATGCATGTTAGACCCTACAACAAGCATGTCATCTACATACAATAACAATATAATATAGTTGCCATCATTTTGCTTTTCCAGATAAACACAATGATCAAAGTGACATCTAGTATAACCTTGTTTAGACATAAACTTGTCAAATTTTAGATACCACTGCCTTGGAGCCTATTTTAAGCCATACAAGCTCTTCTTCAACCTACACGTTAGTTTCTCCTTCCCTTTTACCTCATATCCTTGTGGCTGCTGGATATATATCTCTTCCTCCAAATCCCCATGGAGAAAGGTTGTCTTTACATCTAACTGCTCAAGATGCGAATCTTCAACTGCTACTAGACTTAAAATAGTTCTGATTGAAGTCATTTTAATAACAAGAGACAATATTTCATCAAAATCAATACCTTTCTTCTGTGCAAACGCCTTCACCACAAGTCTAGCTTTGTACCTTTGTGTTCCTCCATCTTCTTCCTTCAACATCTAAGCCCATTTATTCTTCAATGTAGTTTTTCCTGCAGGCAACCTAACTAAGTCCCAAGTTTGGTTATGCATTAAGGAGTCCATCTCTTCTTCCATGGCTAGCTCCCACTTCTTCCTACTTTCAACCTGCATTGCTTCTTCATAATATTCGGGTTCACCAGAATCAGTCAACAATAAATAATATAATGAAGGAGAGTATCGTTCAGGGGGTATACTTATCTTGGTAGATCTTCTAACACCACTTTTAGGTATTTGGGGTGCCTGTTGCTATTGTGGTGGTTGTTGTTGTTGTGGTTGTTGATTATTATTATTTTCAGGCACCTTTACATTTTCAATGATTTCATCAAGCACTATGTATTCCTTGATTTCTTTTTCATGTTTCTTTTCCTGCAAATAATTCTTATACAAGACCTTTTCATTGAATATTACATCTCTGCTCCTAATGATTTTGTGATTTTCATCATCATATAAGCAATAACCAAAATCATTAACACCATATCCAATAAAGGTACATTTCTTTGATTTTGCCTCAAGCTTTGTTCTATTTTCTTTATTAATATGGACAAAGGCCTCACAACCAAAATGTTTTAAAAAAGAGTAATTTACTTTTTTTCCCGTCCATGCTTCCTTTGGAACACCACCATCCAAGGAACTTGAAGGCCCTTTGTTTATTATAAACAACAGTATCTACAACATCTACCCAAAATTGTAAAGGCAATCCTGCATGCAATATCATGCACCTTGCACACTCCATGATTGTTCTGTTCATCCTTTTTGACACACCATTTTCTTGTGGTGTCCTTGGAACTGTCTTCTCTCTGCAAATTCCATGCTTTGAACAATACCTATCAAACTCTTTGCTGCAATATTCACCTCCATTGTCTGATCTGAGACACTTCAATTTCTTTCCTATCTCAATCTCAACCAAAGCTTTCCATTTCTTGAAAGTATCAAATACATCAGATTTATTCTTAATACAATAAATCCAAGTTTTTCTCATTGCATCATCAATAAAAGTAACATAATAATGAAAGCCACCGAGAGATGATACCTGAGCGGGTCCCCATACATATGTATGTGCAAGCTGTAATTTTTTGCTCTTCTTTTCTTTCCCAACTCAGAGAAATTTGACTCTCTTCTGTTTTCCATAAATGCAATTCTCACAGAAGTTGAAATCAACATTCTTCAAACTTGGCAACAAATTCCTTGAGTGAAGAATCTTCATCCCCTTCTCACTCATGTGTCCGAGCCTATAATGCCATAATGTTGCATCTGCTCCTTTGGAAGTTAAAGCATTAATAGAGTTAGAAATACCATTGCATAAATACAATGTACCAACCTTTTCACCTTTCGCTATTACCAGGGCTCTTTTGGTGACCTTCCAAGCTTTATCTATGAAAGTTGTCACACAACCTTCACCGCCTAACTGCCCTGTTGAAATCAGATTTTTCTTCAGACCTGAAACATGCCTTACCTCCTTTAGTAGCCATTGGTTTCCATTCTGTTGTTTTACAAGAACCTTACCCATTCCAACAATTTTATAGGGTTTATCATCACCCAAACGGACTTGTCCAAAATCTCCTTGAACATAGTCATGAAAATATTTCTTATCAGGTGTGGCATGGAATGAGGCCCCTGAATCTACCACCTAGGAATTACTAATATTTTCAAAAGAAAGAATCAAAGCATCTTGTAACACCTCACCTGTCACATTTGCTTCATGATTGTTTTCCTGCTGTGCTTCTCCTTCTTTTCCCTTCTGAGATCTACAGTCTTTCTTTAGGTGTCCTTTCTTTTCGCATTTCCAGCACACTATCCCCAATCTAGACTTGGATATGCCTTTCCTTGATTTACTACAATATCTTCAGCTCTTTCCTCTTTCCATTTTTCTTCCCCTAGACTCTACAGTTAAAGCATTACCCAATGTCTCACCAGAGCTTTTCCATCGTATTTCCTCACTAAGGATAACACCGACAACATCATCAAACTTTAAAGTACAAGATCCAGAAACAGAGTTACTAATGGCCATTACTAAACCATTCTAACTTTCTGGCAATGAGGACAAGAATAACAGAGCTCTAACTTCATCATCAAAGTTTACCCCTACAGAACTTAACTAACTTGTAACAGTGTTAAAATCATTTAAATGGTCTGCAACAGATCCACCTTCCGATATCTTCATATCAAATAATCATTTCATAAAAAATACCTTGTTTGAGGCCGAGGGTTTTTCATATAGTTTCACCAACGCCTTAATCAAACCCTCTGTCATTTTTTTCTTCAAAATGTTGAAGGCGACCAATGCTGCGAGGCACAACCGTACTGTTCCGAGTGCCTTTTTATCAAGAAGGTTCCATTCTTCATCTGTCATACCCGTCAGCATCTTTGTTTTTCTGCCCAATGGTAGGTACAGATCTTTCTGATACAGATAGTTTTCCATCTGCATCTTCCACAATGAGAAGTTTTGGCCATTAAATTTCTCGACCCTAAACTTACCATCTTCCGCCATTGCTCCCACTCGAATGAGGAACCCTTCTTTCCTGCGAGTTTATCAGCCAAATAGACCTTCGGCTTTGATACCAGTTGTTTGAAAATTATATATTACAGAGCAATGGAACACATAGAATATTGCATAAATATAAACATAGAAAACGCATAAAGCCATAGAGACACAGATATATGTGGTTCACCCAGTTTGGTCTACGTCCACCCCGAATATCCAGTCCTTCATTTCTATTATCCAGCAAAATGAAGAGACACAACCTATAGTAGATCCACTATAATATCCTCTGTTTTCTCTCAGAGACTCACCTCTCTGTTTCTCGCTTGGAGAATACACATCTATATCACAGCCTCAATACAATGCCCTCATACAAAGAGAGGGGTTGCCTTCTAGGGCAAGAAACCCTAAACTAAACATAAGTTCTACCATCAGATCATCCGCCTAATGAATGGCCCAGATTGACTAGAAATTACTATACTTTTACAAGGCAATTTTACATCTATTTTTAGCTTCGGGAGCGCTGCTCCCGAAACCCTTGCCGGGGGACCTCTAGCCCTCGGACCCCCCAGCCGGGGGGGATCGCCCGCCCCCCGAATCCCTGTTGGGGGGACAAGTCCCCCCTGCACCCCCTTGTGTGGAGGGGTGTACAAACTTCCTGGGGCATACATTCGGCTGAAACAAAGACCTTTAAATAATCATGCTCCACACCCAACAAAAAAACTGCTAAAAATAGTAAATGGTTAAATGAACAAGGAAATAGATAAAACTAATTGGGGGTTCTAGGTGGAATAAATGGGTGGCCACCAATATCCACATGCATCATAGTTATAGTGTGTGCCCCTTCAATTTATATAGTTAATCCATGTAAGCACCCTGTAGGAATAATCGTTTGTTGGTTCTCCATTCGCAGCTAAATTGGGGACCACTATAGCATTGGATTTCCCATTCTTTGCTAGGTCTATTTAGGAAAAACATTTGCATCTGATCCCAAATCTAGGATTACCTAGTTAATTTCAAACTCTTTGATTTGTGCTTTCAATCTCATCTCTCGACTGATCCTTTTCTTACCCTTTTCTACTTTATGCACTACGCATTGCTCAGGAAGTGGCTTACCATTTCTAGCACAATTATTTATTAACTCTTGAAGTACTTCACTTCTTTTTGGTCCCTTAGCAGCTTCATGCAAGTCTATAAGAAGGATTTCAACACTGAAGGATCTGTTCCCTGTGCACCGAGGACCTCTTCGGGTTTCTTCATTCATGTAATCTGATCCTTTCATGTGGAATCGCCTGAATCTGCAAAGCTTTTCTTCGCCTCCATAAAATATTGTTTTCCTTAAGAAAATCGAATCCATCATCTTTTTCAGCAGCCTTGCACACCCATATATTTTCTTGTGGTTGTTTTCTTACATATTTATCTTCCCTCGCATCTATACCACTTTGTGTAAGTATATTAATGCTGGCCCATCTTCGCACGGTTCTAATATGATCATCTAGATGATCTAGGTAGGTTGTTGGTTCTTATTTTCTTGCCTCTTTTTGATGAGAATGGGAGAATATTCTATAATGTGCTCAAATTGTCAGCAATATTGACAAGAGGCATGTGTTGGGTTCTAACAATCTCGCGAAAAATGGCCTGGTTCCCCACAATTGTAACAAATAATTTGTCTGCGACCTCTTCCAGCTCATCCCCCTCATCCTCTTCCTCATCCCTGGAATCCTCTACATGCTACAGGTGCGCCTTGGTCCTACTGAGGATGTTTCTTAGCATGTACCCTATATGTCAGAGTTCTTTCCATCATTAACTCATAGCTTTGGCAATTGCACTCATCATCGCCTATAGACTTACAAAAATTGTAGAACAGTTTTCAAAGAGTCTGAACAAACTTTTGTAACAAATGGCAATTGTATGTCGTATGTTTCCTAGTTATTTGGCAGATAGCGCACCATGGGACCACATTGGTGCTTGATCCAGTTGTATTTTTCAGCTTCAGGGGGACGGGACCTCCCCCAATTAGATAGTTCTGATACATCGGGCAATGATCCTTGTCGTGACCAGGGCCTTTGCACTTTAAGCACCATACTTCTGCGCAGGTCTCATTTTGGACCTCTTTCCCCTTTTTGAGATCCTGCAACTCCATATGCAGGCTAGCCAACTACAATTGACTCTGTTGCACTCCCACATTTGTATCCTGAATAGGCGAAGCCTCCAACTTCATAGCAATTTCCAGTGCTTCAGATTGTCTTCCAAGCTTCTATTGTGACAATGTCAATCTCAAATCAGGTAATAGTGATGCAATATACAAATCTTTATGTTTCTCATCCGAGATCTACAAATTAGCCAATTGTAGTAGACATTTCAACCTTTGATCAAAACCCCATGCAGATTCATTCACCTTCTGCTTAATTTCTTTGACCTCAGTCATAGACTGGGCTTGCGACTTAGGCTTCTTGAATTCATTATTCAGCGCATATTTTGTATCTTTCAACGACGCAGCTAAATGAGTCTTACTATACTTAATATACTAACTTGGTGCCCTATCTTGTAATGTTGCGACCAGCTATGCTTTCTTCATATCATCATCTATTATCTGCTATGATTTCCACATAGCATCTGCTACAAACCAAAATTGTTTAGAGTCATATGTCCATAAACCCTTAAATATTGGCCTCTTCATAGTATTCACCATGATGAATAATGGAGGTGGAGGTGGAGTAGACGTGTAGGTGTCTGAGGTGGAGGTGATGGTGGAGGTGGAGTGGATGGATGTGGTATTCCCACAATACCATGATCTATTGTTTGCAGTGCACCTTGAGGTGTATTCATATTATTACTCTCTTCATTGCTATCAGATGCTCCCAATAGAGGATTGTACTCAACACTTGAATCTAGATCTCTTCTAAATGGTCTCCCACTTCACGTAGCTACCGTCAACTCTTGTCTAAACATTAATTTAATGGAATAACTCATTTCTCAAACAATAGAATTTTAATCCAAGTTTTCAGAGACTTCAGATAATTACCTCTTGGTCCTTTGAAAAACCGGTGTTCAACTTCACTATAACTGATAGACATACCAATCGCGAAATCAGTAATAAATCAACCAAAAATACTATCAATCCAATAATCAATAGCCTTTGCAACCTTGGTTTTTGATCCTTCCAGGCACTTCACTAACTCTAGAATCATGACTCCACTGGGTAGCCTATAGCCTATTCACCCTCCTTCTTTAATTTGGTCTTTAGATCAGTTTAGCCAACTGATGAATTTTCAGTCATTCTGAGCCTATATAGGTAAGCACCTTGAGTGATCACTTCTTTAGAGTGTTAGGTCTCGACTGTTTGCTGAAAATGTTTTTATTTTTTCCCATCTTTCTCACCCAACACATTTTTTCCCTAAACATTCGTGCTCCCATTGCGCTTTTCTTAATAACAGTCATGCTGAAACCCCTTTCAGTACGGGTTTGGCGATTACATCCACACTGATCTCAGAGAATTGAAAAAAATTATGTTTTTTGTCATAGAGTCTAGTTTGTCTTGGCCTCTGAGGTCTTTCCCTATCCTTTCTATTTGGATTTTCCTGTATTTTTCTAGTCATCTTGATTAATTTGCAAAATTTTGTCTCATTGGCTTTGAAGTGACATTTGATTGAGTTCTAGGGTTTTTGGGTCAATTGATCATCACTTGTTCCTTGTTTGTGTTGCTGAGATATTGGTTTTGTTGATTTATTGAGTGTTATTTTCTATGGAAATAATTGAAAAAACATCAACTTGCATTTGATTTAGCTTGTTTGTAAAAAAAAAACTTTTCAAGTTGCATTAGGTCATTTGCATTTGGAAATCATTTTTGTTTTTAATCAAGCATAGATTACATTGTTTAATTTTCAACCTAAAAACAAGTGCATCATTATTTGTTCAAAAGGAAAAAGTGAAAAATATTTTCATTTAGGTACTTTTGAATTTGATTTCGTTTTTCTTTGGTTGATGTGTTGGGTGTGGGATCCCCCAAGGGTAGTTTTGGGGCTTAAAGCCCAAATTTTGGTCAAATTTTGTAATCCAAAGTGTAAAGACTCCGCATTTTATGGTTGCAGAGTACGTAGATGTTAAAGAGTCATAGGGTTGTCTACCCTTATTCTAGAAATGTAATGTCGGCTGTAAATGATCTACCCATGGTCCATGGACCATGGGATTGTGTAAATAGATCTAAGCTCTAAGTAGTTAGAAGGAATAATAAAAAAAAAGATTGAACATGTATGAGAGATAGCTCTGAAGTAGAAGTATAAGCCTTGGATCATACCATAGGTAGAGGCTCTGTAGCTGAGTGCACAGAGGCATAGAAGTCAGCAGATGAGAGCGTGGACCCCTAGAGCTGAGTGCGCAGGGTGGCTCGAGTCTATAATCATCCGGAATTATCAATAAAGAGAAGTATTCAATAATTTCTACGTCTTATTTCCTATTTATGCATCTGTCATATTGGGTATGAATTTCACTTATAATGCTTATATGATGCGCGAATGTATGTAAATGTATTGGTTAAGTGAACGCAAATAAGAACATCTGTTACGCGAAGCTAACTAAGATTGGTTAATAAGATAAGTAAGACACTTAGCCTAGTTTGGGAGATATCGTAAAGGTAGCGAGAAAGTCCCTAATCTACAGGTTAGGGCTGCGCGAAAGCCAATTGTACCCTTTTGCAAAGGTATTGAAGGTTGGAATAGAGGGCTAAGCCAACTACGCAAAGGCTAGTATAACTAGTATAAACTGACATCACATCCATCTCAAGGGTACGAAAACTTGGTTCCAACATCCCCCTATACTGCTTCGGGTGAGACTTCAGTCCGTGCTTTGCGAGCTGATGCCGAAAGGGCCAGTAGTGTAGGGATTTGTTTGGCTAACTAATGTTAGACCTGGGTCAAGCCCCCTCAAGCCAAAAAATGGTTCTGTTATCGGGACTAAAATTTGCATAAGAGATGTGTGATGTCGTATCACTGGAATCCAACTAAGAAAGAAATTGAAGGTTGGCTGGAGAGAAGGATTCACGAGTTTGTGGAATAGGAGAACAGAAACCCATGACTGTCAAAAGAATAGTGGTTGGACTGATACCTATATACGGAGATCCACGAAATATGTTTCACCTTCTTTCCTACTGAGCTATACGAGTGGATCGCGAAACTAGTAGATAACCAAGGAAAGTGGAAACTTGACGGTCCTATTGTGTGGACCCCGGAGCTAGTGCGAAGGTTGGAAGTATCAGAGGATAAGATCACGCATGTTGTTGATCATTGGCTCGATTGCATCATAGGAGGATTTGTTACTGAGTTCACGATCGACACCTCAATTAGCTATAGCGAGGCGGAGCGACACCTTTTCAGAGGACTATGAGGTAAGTACGTAAAATCCCTGAATACTTGGATTAAAATATTGTTGTGTGAAAAATGGGTTATGCAGCTACCTTGATGTTTGGGACTACATGAAGTGGAAAAAGTTACAGAAACGAAGGAAATAAGGGTCCGGAGTATAGACCCTTGATTTCACCTCCACGAGGGGACGAAGAGGGGATTACAAAGGTCTCACCACGAAGTGCTATTCAGTTGATAAGACAAGGATTCCCACGAATACCACCTCTGCCCACACCACCTCCATCTTCACCACCATCGCCTCCAACTTCACCCGTACCACCTCCACCACCACTATGATTTAGTATGGCAAACACAGTGAAGTTAACTTTGTTGAAAGGTTTGGGAAATGAGGATCTGGACCATTTCTGGTTCGTTGTAAGGGTTGTATGGGAAACTCAAGGTGTTACAAATGACCATATAAAGAAAGCGACACTGGTTAGCACTCTACAGGATTGTGCACTAACCTGGTATATTAAGTACTCCAACGATAACTCGAATACCAGAGTAGCGGACATCCAGGCAACACTAAACAGGCAATTTAGCAGGCCTAAATCCGAGGCGCAGTCGATTGTGGGTGTCGGGCTTAATAAACAAAATAACATTTAATTTTCAATCCGGGAGTTTGTCAACTTAGAGGCACAGCACTGGAAATGACAGAGAAGAACCTCGGTAGCCTGTACTAGTTAATTCAGTGAAACCAAACCATTCTGGAAACTAGAATAAAAAGAAAGTACTTTGCAAAGAAATAAAAGGAACTTCTCACATTGTTGTAAACAACCTTGATTGCTGAAATGAAATGCTATGTTTATCTTCAGTAGATTACTTGGCAACTTCAACAAGTGGGCCCTTCAAACAACCAACCTTTTAACGATCTTCCTTCTCACACTGGTCGTTCCTGCAATACTGCAATCTACTTGCACTAGTGCAAGCACATAACTCTGTGTGAAAACTATACTTTGTACTTTTACTGAAGACTTATGTCTTCATTTAGGGTCTCAAATACAAAAGGTTTAGAGCACTCTATTCCTATGACAAGACATTGGTTCTTGTACCGGAACGGAGCTTCCTACACCAAGTTATCGATTTCAAGAAAATAAAAAAGCGTGTTAACTGTAAAATAAATTGCAAATGTAAGCATACTTTGGAAATCACTTGCACACGAAAGGAAATGGTTTTAATTAATTGAACCTTGCAAAATGTAAGTAAACAACTGAAACAAGAACAAGATTTGAATACTTGAAGCAAATCAAATTCTGCCAAAGGTATTTTGCATGAAATTAGTGGTGAGCCCCAGTTTTGTAGCAATAATGCTACAACTCCTCGGGCTTCCTGTCTCTTAATTTTATCAACCCGGTAGTTCGTACAAACTTGGAAGCGGCGGTGCTATATGCACAAGTACTAGCTCTTGTTGCAGCTGTCACTTGGTTAGCTGGCACAAGTCCGCTAGGGCTTAAGCCAACTTCTATGGGATTACAGAAGAAGCTCTATCAATGATGGACGAAAGCTAGCTCAAAGAAGACTAACTTACTTGACAACAATGAACTGAAAGCAAATCAAAGCATGTAAACCTAGGAAACCCTACTTTAACTAGTCTAGCCTCTATAATGCAAATGACGTGAAGGAAACTTCTACCAATGCTGCTACTATCTCTAATAAGTGAAAATGCATGGATCTAAACTGCTTACATCGTAAAAGACATGTTTTTGTATTTTTCCTTTAAGTGGTTGGAATGATCATGATTGTGTGCTAATTGGGGTTTGGTTGTGCAGATGGGATGGAGAAGGAAGGAAAGTGTGGAACAGGTTGGGGAGGCTAGGTGAGGTCCCTATGGACCCTTAGCATCCATCCACAGAGGTTTTCCACATTCAGAAGCTCGGCAACCGAGTGAATGGCCTCCTACAGGATGTCTGCAGGGGATCCTACAGGATACTCAGAGGTTTCTACAGGATAGTCCTGTAAGTCTTTCTACAGGATGTTCTGTGCAATTCTACAGGATGATTGGCCGTGGAGGTTTTGGGAGATGATGGAGTGTTGGAGTGATGGAATGGTAGGAAGAGATATGTGAGGTAGGGATAAGGCTGGTGATGGCTCAGAAGTGGAGGAATGAGATGGGAAGTGGGTGTAGGGAGTATGTTGAAGGTAAAGGGTTATGTCAATGAAAGGTTGGGAAATGAAGTTACGTGAGGAGTGGGAGACAGAACGAACGGAAGGTCGAGGAGATATGCTTGCATGCGTGATCAAGATGGAAGAGATGGTAATGGAACGAGAAAGAGGAGTGTAAA
>APFE031014199.1:0-41850 GCA_000404065.3 Pinus taeda
TTTACACCTCTGTGTGTAAATATTTCATTTACATTCACTGCTGTGTGAAAACAAAACTTACAGGGAGTTACAGGTTTACCTTTTCACTGCTGTGAAACAATACATGGATTTGAAACAAAACAACCCACTGGTTTCATTTACTTCTCTGCTACTCCTGCACTACTGTGCATTCCTTTTTACTTCTTACATTACCAAGTCAAAATTACTCTGTTGCATAAAACCTTTTACATTTCAAACCCAAAAATATTTATGCACTTCTGTGCATTCCTCCCCTGCAATACAAAATTTAATCTCTGTTACTTTTCTAGTTTTCGTTCGCTGCTGCAAACAGGCTTCACATCTTTACAGTGTGCAACTCACACACAAATTATATGACCAATATTTTACCCGCACTGCTGTGCTTTCATTGCTCTCCTTTTCGCACTGCAGGAGACTCTATTTTCATGCGATTACATTGCTTTATTTACTGGTGCTGCGGACCCTGATTCTTTTTACCATATGCAAAACATAACACACCCTCTTTCTCACATTGGATTACAATCCATGTGTATTTTCTAATGGCTGCCGCGCGCTCTGCTTTTCATTTTTCATGTGCAATTACATAAAATGTTTTTTTTTTACAATCCCCGTGGGTTTTCTTTCATTCGCAGCCGCGAGCCCACACACTCTTCCCATGTGTAATTACAATATCACACATTCAAACCCTGTGTGTGAATACCATATGACTCGAATAGAGTCAACACTTGAATATTTCATATGGGCAAATAATAAAATAAAACTTATGTTATGTTTTACCTCCCGCCCATACTCCATGTTAATGTGCCGTAAAAAAACATTAAAAACTTTACCAAACTCATGTCGGGGCTTTAACATAAGATATGGGACATAGCCTTTCTCCACGCTGCATTTAATTTTCAACAGACCTTACTCCATGCTGCATTAATTTTTAAGCAGGCCGTATGTACTTAAGACACCTTAACCAGCGGAGACCTTTCCAGACAATCAAACGGCGGAGAGGATGGCTGATTGATCGGACGCATATCGGATGGGGTAAGAAGACCGGAAGTTACCTTCCGATGGAGGCCTGAGGCTGATGTCATGCGAGCGTCACTGCTGGATAGTTGTCGGCATCGGACCGCCACCATACGGAAACTGCCTTTAACAAAAGGCGGTGTGATATCTTCCTGCCGGTTTCAAGGTTGCTGCAGTAGTTTTGGAGCTGCGTTGACTGCTGACCGCGCGCCATTACTGGTGGCCTCCCACGCGCACAAGGGAAATTATAGTTTCCAACAATACAGACCTAATGCATTGCCAGGGCATCGCTTCTCAATACTCGCAAGTTCCACTGTTCCAAGAATGTATCATTCCACTGCAATTGTATTGCCTGATGGTAGGATTTTTGTGGGAGGTTCCAACCCCAACAAAAATTATACTTTCACCGTTATGTTTCCCACAGAGCTTCGTCTGCAAGCATACAGTCCTTATTACTTAGACGAATCTTCCCTGAAGCCCACCATCATTTCTGTGCTGCCTGCTTCGGTCACTTATGGCGGTAGCTTCAAGGTTCAGTTCGCTGCAAATAATCACCATAACATTTCCATTCAGTTCAACATTTATCCTCCAACCTTCACTACTCACTCTTTTTCCATGCATCAGAGATTGCTTCTGCTTGCATCTGCCAGCCCACAATTAGAATTAGTAGGAGGAGCAGGGCAGAATATTTATAGTGCCCTAGTAACGGCACCTCCCACCCCTGTTGCAGCACCGCCTGGGTACTACATGCTATTCGTGCTCAACAGTGGAATACCCAGCGCTGCCACTTGGATTCATTTGTCTTCTAATTAGACTCATTCTTCTGCTTTGACATTTTCAATAATCTCATATGTACTTTACTCTACTCTACCGTACTGAGTGAGTGCTGCAAGGGTAAGTTCTGGTACATTTCTTTCACCAATGTAGTGAAAAAGCAATCAAAGTTTTGGGTTTCTTTTCTTTCTGTAGGGAAGAAATTTGAAATTTGCTACGAGGAGTTTTTCTTCAAAATTGTAAATTTTTTTCACTCACGTGGTGAAAAAGTAATAAAAGTTTTGGGTCTTCTTTCTTCTATGGGATGAAATTTGAAATTTGTTATGAAGCCTCTCTTTTCAAAATTATATATTTCTTTCACCGATGTAGTGAAAAAGCAATAAAAGTTTTGGGTCTTCTCTTTTCTATTTTTCCTTTATTTAAGGAATTTTGAAATTTGTTGAGAATCGTTTTTTTCAAAATTGTTATATGAAGTAAAGGATATTATTATATAAAGTGTCATGTTAGATTGTTATTATAGAAAGTGTGATGTTAAATGTTTCTTTTTTTTTTCCTTTATGTAAGGAACTTTGAAATTTGTTGAGAATCGTTTCTTTTCAAAATTGTTCTATGAAGTAAAGGATATTATTATATAAAGTGTCGTGTTAGATTGTTATGATAGAAAGTGTGATGTTAAATGTAAAAAGACGAGGATGTTTAAAATGTTAATTATATATTTATTCTTTTAAAATTAATCCACTCTGATTAATGCTAATAAAATACTCATCATATTCAAGTGTATTAAGTATCAAGATATAATTATCATTATTTTAAATTTGATAAAAAACTATTTTAGTTTAAACTTAAAAAAAAACACACACACACATGTTATGATTTTAAAACTCAACCTACGATTATGAATCACATAAATTTCCCAAATCTTAAACTTGTTATAAATTTAAAATGATTAAATTTTTTAACAATAAAATTTGAGATTAAAATCATTTAATATAAAATTAATTAACTACAATATCTTACTTACTTTTATTATCCAAAAACTTGTATAATTAATTTGATTATATATTTTTTCAATTAAAAGCAAATTGTCTATTTGACACAAATAAATATAATATTAACAAAATTTAATAAACACATTTACCAATGAGTTTTTAAGCATTTATAAAATTATATAATATTATAAGATAAATTTACTTTTATTGTTTGTAATGGTAAATTATAATATTAAATAAACAATTATTGTTAACGATCAACTAAACACTTAGATTACTCTAATAATAAAAATATCTAATAAGATATTATTATAATTAATGATGTAGTCTAAGTGTTTCATGCTTTATTTTTCTTCACTAGAATCTAGATTGTCATTTTCCAGTGTCTAAGATATTTATTTTTTTCCAATATTGTAATCAACTCAGTGACAAGCTTAGAAAACTAGGATTAGGTGGACTACATAGATCAAGCCCTCAAGCTAGTGATTTCAACACATTATTATAACAAAAAATACATAAAAATAAAAAAATCTATGGGTTGCTTAGCCAATCCATTATACCGAAATCCTTCGACCTTTATATGCACAATTCAATCAATCAATCGCCAGTGGAGATCCATTGGCCAAAAATGGCCAAAGTGTAATGTACCTCAATTTACTCAACTATTTTTTTCTTCCTTTTTGCAATTAATTAAAAAAAAATACTCATTATATGAATCTAAGGTTTTACCTCATCATACATCTCGTTTCAAAACATTTTTTCTCTAACACAATTTAGTAACATTTTTCATGGCTAGTGAAAAGAGAATTCTAGATGGTCCCTTGCTCACTAGTCTAGACACAACACCATACTCGTTCTAGGCATAACTTCTTGGTCAGCCCGATCATATTATAGGGATCCATCTCGATTTTATTGGTGAACATATAACACCCTTCCTAAATGCTACATGTGATACTCGTACCCTTTCATCCCAATATAATTTAACATAAGGGACTTAGGCTTTATGAATAATAAATCCATTGTACTCTATCTTATATACTTATGGTGTATCTAAGTCTCTCTTTTCTCTTTCCCATACTTTATATATTTTTCCCATGGCATTAAGCTTCTCCATGGTATCATACCCATTTATGTTACCTCCTTGCTTTGCATACTCATAATTTTGTTTATGCACTACAAAAAAATTACTATTTTGTCCACCCTTAGCTCACTTATCTTTCTTTCTCGAACTAGGTTAAAAACATTATCCTTGGGATATATTATTATTGCTATTTCGAAATAATTATATGACATGCAATTATCATAGTAAACCACCCCTCAACCTCCAACTTCAATGCTAACTTGGTCAAATGTGATGTACCTTCCTCAACCCTTAGTTCTTGTTTTCATGGAATTCATGGATCAATAATTCAATTGGGCGACTGATGTGATTAGTTAAAGAGCTTGGTGTGTGTCATGTGACCATGGTACATGGTCTTGTAATACTGTTTCACATCGTGACTAGCACGTGGACCCAATGTGGTTGATTATTTGGATGGTGAGGCTTACTGTACACGGGGATTGTCACAAGTCCACTTTCTAGAATTATAAATATTTTTCTTTAAAGAAAGAAATACTAATGTAGTTCAATAAGTTCATATTCGTCAGGTTTCCCTACCCCTATAATAGTGTCCAGTGTGTAGACTGGGTAGGGGGATGTCTCATAAAGTTATCCTTCTTCCTCATCCTCTAACAATAAGGGCAAGTCATGCTCAATAGAAGGTTGAGGAGGAGGGTACATCACAAGTATTTTTTGATGGATGCCCATTCTCTATGGTCATGTTCCCAACCCTGCAACTAATGAGGCATCAAAAGTGGCCAACCAAGGTCTTCCTAAGATGATATGATAACCATTAAACTTGGTTTTGGGTTGCAGGACAATGAAATGAGCGGGACACTCCCAGGAGTCAATGGAGACCATTACATCCTCAATAAATCCCTCGGGAGCTATTATGGGTCTATCTGCAAGCTGCAGTATGTAACCGGCCTCCTCGAAAATCTACCCAAGTAACTGTCCAACCGTGGTAAACGTGTGACGAGAGAGTTAACTATAAGGGATTCAACCTCCTTGGTGACCTTAAAGAAATGGAATCGACGGAAACAAATCAACCATGCCTTCCACATCAGCAACAATCCCCCCAGGGGACGTCCCAGCCACTCAGGCATCCTGCCGCTAGGTCCCACTGACCTTTTAGACCTCTTCACCTTTGGACGCTCTCGTGCTATGGGCATGCCAGCATCTAGGGACCTCTTGACACTCTCATAGGCCTACAAGCCACCATCCAAGGACTTTTTCCAGCGGACCTGTGCCAACATCCCTTGATCAAGGCACTTTTCTAACCCAGAATTTCGGCCACTCCCCAGAATTTGTGTAACTTTTAGAATCCATCGAAGACATGATGACAAAGATAAAAAAAAAAAAATAATAATAATGAGAAATAAAACTCAGGAATAGGCCTAACCATCCCCAACTGCTATTGACATTCTGTCAAACACTTGGAATCAATGAAACCTACAGGTTTAGGATACAAGACAAAGCATGAATGACCAAAACCACTTATGAACCATGGAAAGAAGGATCACCAACGTCTCCACTGAGCTATTATAACATCAATTAGGTCTTGCATCCATCATTTTAACATTCAAAATTAACTACATGAAATAACCATGAAATGAATCAACCAATTAACCATGCTTATAACGAGCATAAAACCAGGTAAATATCAGAGATATGACATCCTTTAAATCCACACATAAACAAGTGAAAGAGTAAGAGAACTTAGCTTTCATTACTAATATGCAAATCTGAAAAGGTTCGGGACTTCCATGTACCAACCGATTGTAGACATGGGTGAACCAAATATTTCTTTTAGCCAATCACCCCCATGCCATATTCCAAATGTGGATGTGGGATCTCATAAGAAAACCAATCCAAAAACAACCAAGGGAATCCAAAGGTTAAACCACCTCCACCCTCATCAAATCGTGATCACACCAAAACTGGTGCTCCGATCATAACCGAACCGAACTATGAATTCCATCTCCACTCCATCACTATCCTCGAGGAATTCTTGACTTCTTGTCTCTCAGGCTTTACCGCAATCCAACCACGGATCACTTGGCCCTAAACCGAGACCAGTCTCTCAGGCTTTACCACAATCTACACCGGATCATTAGGCCCTAAACTGAGATTCCTCCCTCAGAGTTTACCGTGTATCCTTCCAAAATGGATCAAGGGATTCCTTGGCCTTTGGGAATGAACCTTGAGACCACCTCCGCCCGAAGTTCTGAAATCCATCCGAAAAAACCAAAGATCCAAACCGAAAAAAATATCCCAACACCATGGCATCCAGAAAAAGGCGAGGCTAGGCCGACAACCACTGTCATAACCCAGAAAATGCATGCCACTGACAACAAGAGAACCATACACCAACAAGAAAAGCCATGCATGTCCAAACCAACTAGGAAATCAAACATGCAATATGCTACCTGCAAGTATTCCTGATGAATCTCCCTGATCCTGCTCTTCTTCCTTGATCCTTGCTTTCCTTCCTTTCCTTTCCTTGCCTGCTTTTCCCTTCCTTGCTCTAAAACCTAAGCAAAAACTTGAGCCAAGTGTTTACATTGACCAAGATGTTGCCAACTAATCCTCATAAGCCTTTTTGTCAATGAGTACTCTATTTTCTTCAATTTCCATCATTTTCATTCAATTTCCTCCTCACATGCAACCTATGACCTTTTACGTCACTTTTCTCCTAATTTCCTTTATTTTCATAAACAAATGAGCCAAAATTCCTTTTTTTCCTTTTAATGCCTTTTCCTTTTCCTTTGTCTTTGCCTTTTCCAATCTCCTTTGCCATAATAAACTGCAATCTCCTTTCCCATAGTAAACTGACTGAACACCCACACCAAGA
The DNA here is from genome assembly GCA_000404065.3 of Pinus taeda. Lineage (NCBI taxonomy): Eukaryota > Viridiplantae > Streptophyta > Pinopsida > Pinales > Pinaceae > Pinus > Pinus taeda. The sequence goes on from APFE031014199.1 coordinate 6,749, forward strand.
TGTCCTACCCAACATTAATCTTGGAATAAGTGTCCCTTGCCCATGGTCTTATTCTTTCCTTTATATACCTTATTACATGGAATTTTCATGAGGGTTGTTACAAAATATCATAGTAGTCTTCCTCAAGCCCCCTTGGAGGTTTAGCTTGAGAATGGTTTCCCTTGTCATCACATTGATTGCAGCCCCAAGCTCAATCAAGGTATTAGGGACCATAATGCCATCAATGTGCACAAACACTACTGGGCTACCACTATCCAAGTACTTTGGGGAGATTACCCTCCCAAGCATTAGGTCAAACAATTGTCCAACAAAATGGATAGTGGGGTATCTATTCTTCTTCTCCCAGGTATTTTGAAACACACTTCCTTGATAAGCTTGTTGTAAATGGGGACATCTTTGATGGCTCGGAGAAGGGGTACTTTTAAACACAAGTTCTTCAATTCTCCCCAAAGCTAAGCCTCTTCTAGGGCGTGTTGTTTAGGGTGGACCAACCATTCATGGTAAGGAGGTGCATTGGCTTGAGGGGCAGTCTATTCGTTCTCCTCAATCTCTCTATGTGGAAAAGGTGGGTGATTATCTAAGATCACCTTCCGAGAAGGAAGGTTGATCTCTTGGATTTCCACAACATAAGCATGCTAGGATGTCTCCCCACTGTAAACCTATTGTTTCTACTTATTGTTCAGGTTCAGATTGGGTTGAGAGAGCATTTGAGGTTTCTTAAGTGGGGTATGGTGAGGGAGCTATGGTTGAGGTTGAGGTGGAGGTAGTAGAGCAGGAGGTTGTGTTGTTTGAGGCCTCCACCCTGGTGAGAGGTTTCTCCATTGGGAATATTGTGGTGGATATGGTTGGAAAGCAGGGTTAATAGGACAAGGAGGATATTGAGGAGTATAAGGCCGAAGAGGAGGTGTGGGCCATGATGGATGAGTGGAAGGCAACCAACGCTGGAAAGGTGCATTCTTATTTGGATTTTAATGAGGATAGTGCACACTTGGCATTCCCTGCTAATATGTTTGAGGGCCTTAAGGCCTCCTTTGGTTAATAAAGCAGAGTTTCTCTGAACCACCTTTTTCCGCTTGGTATATAGCCTTCAGACCTATCATAGAGAGACGTTCCTCTATTGCATGATTTTCTTTACAAACAAAGCAGACTCCTATGACATTCAGTGGGCACTCATTCCTAGGGTGTCTCTCAGTGCATCTAAGGTGGAAGATACCTAGTGCCCTTTCTGCTTCCTCTTGGTTCCTTTTAGTTTGCGCTGTATCCATCTGTAGGGGAAACGTATGCAACATGCCACTCTTAAAATCCTCCAACGTACTTCCTATCCCATGTTTGAGGGCTGGTGTAAAGGGAGATGAACTAACCAAGCCTTTGATAGACCCACCCTTTTTTCTAGCAGCCCTAGAGTGATTTGTATATATTGTTTTGATGACATCATAAAGAAATTAAGAGATGTCTCTTCAAGACAATATGTTGAGGGTTTCCATTACATCCTCCCGGATCCCTCGTAGAAGAACTAGCTTTAGTGATTCGAGATGAAGGGTACAATTAGCCCTCCTATAATTGAGTTGGAATCTTTCCTCATAGTCCTCTAAGGATTCATTTGTTCCCAGGGTCATCCTAAAGATTTCCTACTTTGTTTCCTTGGAACTGTAGTAATCACTGTACTTGTCATTGAAGGCTTGTTGCATTTAGGCCTAGGTAGTGATGTTGCCTTTAGGTAAATCATAAACGAGTGCAAGGGTACATATTTTCGGGCAGATGGAAGTAAATTTAGCTTATGTTCATCCAAGGCATAGTCATAGGTCCTACAAAAAACAACAAATTCAAACACGAAGGTGTGAGGATCCCCAGAGGTTAGGCCATGGAAACGTAGAAGGAAACATGGCTTATATTATTCATTCTAGCCTACCCATTAGTTTCCATGATAGGGAAAATCTCATCTTATCTGTTTTTAGCCATGGTTTGTGTAGGTGAGATATGTTTTTCTTCCCCTATGCGTTCCTCAAAAATTCCAGGTTCCTCTCCTAGAGGCTTTTTTAATTCCCATATAGTGAAATAGGAAAGTTCACAATCACCAGAGAAGAATACAAGTTGACTTCTTGAAGGGGTGGGGGTTTTTGGTAAGAATTTCCCTTGATTTTCCCTACTCCTACGAGGCATGAAAGAACTAGCTATGTTTTTTGAATTCTCTTTCTCCTTTTTTTTTCCGTGGAGCTTTCAAACCAATAAGACTAATGCAAAGCAAAAAACAAGTAACTCATAAGTAGAAACAACACCTACTTGAACACCTCCCCGACAACAGCGCCAAAAAATGATGAGCTATGGTATTGCACCAAGGATGTTGCAACTCCCAATGCTTATTAACCTAAATTATCAACTTGGGGTTCATGCAAACTTAGAGGTGATAGTGCTATATGCACAACACGGTAGCTTCTAGCTATGTCATCCTCAGTCATTAGATTAGATCAAGGTATTCAAATACCACTCCTTCGACTAACTACAAATATAATTTCTTATGAAAGCATATCGTGATTGCAAGGAGATGAACTTGATTCTAACGACAGGAATGAAAATGCCATTAATCAAACGTAAATGCTAATTTAAATGTCATGAAAGGGAAAGGCTAGTCTAGTTGCAAAAGTAAACCCCGCCACTCTATATGCACACTGTTGTAGCGGCTACAACCACCCTCCAAAATTTTTCCTTAGATACGTTTTGGAGCCTCCTTACCAACCATCCTCAACAGCATGTCTTGCACTATCAAGTGCATGAGATTTAGTGGTTTTCTAGCAGCTTCCCAGCCTCTGCATGATATCTTGTTACACTCTCGTCAGAGGCTGCTTCTGTAGAGTTGGTCTAGTTGCTGGCTGAGCAACTCCCTCAAGAAATTGCGCAATACTAGAGGGGAACCAATCTCCCCTCCAGAAATTGCGCAAATCTGACTTGCAGCCTACTAGGCTCAGAAACTGCGCAATTTCTATATGCAATACCTATATGTCATGTTGTTATCATTGTAAACTGCCCCTCAACCTCTTCTTTCAATATTATATTGGTTAAATGCGATGTACCATCGTCAACCCTTAGTCCTTGTTTTGATAGAATTCACTGATCAACCATTTAAGTGGGTTACTCATACAATTTTTTAAACAGTGTGGTGTGCATCACATGATAATGCTACATGGTCATGTAACATTGGTTCACAAGAGTGCTAGGGCATGGCCCACATCTGGTTAATTATTCAGATGGTCAAGATCACAAAGGGTGATCCAACGATATAATAATTTGGATAGATAACCTATCTTTATTTCCATTCCATTTCTTCATTTTGTATTTTTTGGCCACTTGACACGCTTCTCTGCAACTAAGACAGTTGCGTTGAGTTATGACCATAGACTTTCCCACTCAATTATTGGTGTGGCCATTTCATTCCCCATAAGAGATCTTAATATTCTCAAGAGAACAACTTGAATGCATTTTTGAGCTACTTAAGATGTAAACTTTGACCTTGGGAATTCGATTTTTTCCTCTCACTAGATTTATGTCATAACATGTGGGTGTCGTACATTAATTTTCTAAAAATATATACTCTTAAACACAAACACACACACACACAAATTTCATTTAATATGTTGATCTTTTTTGAATTTTTAAGGTAAATGAAGTTTTAGAATTTTAAAGCAAATTAATAACTAATAAAAAATTTTTAAATATTTTTTAAATAATGAAATAATATCAAGTTCATTTTAAATAGTTAAAATAATTGTCAAGTGGGTGTAGATTAGGGAGGAGGTGATATTATCCTCCCCACTGAGGATTCCAACCCCATCTATACTGACATGCTCACTCCTTGGGAATCACATCTACATAAATAATTTGTCTATCTTATTAGAAACTAAATTAACATTGAAACTCAAAGAGAAATATAGTGATTATAACGTTCAAGATATCCCAAGTGCTAGAGCACATAGTTATCTTAAAGAGAGGGAATGAATTATTGGGATGAGAGTGGATAGACCTTCTTAGTTCATATTTTATTAGGGATTATAATTCAATTGCATTTACTTGGATATTGTAGGATGCATAAAATAGTATTTCTCAAGGGAGAGTATACCTAGTAGGCTATGTGCCATCCATGTTGTTGGATTCTTAAGCTCATTTATTTTACAATTCTAATTGATAGCAAATCGTGTGAAAAGTTTAACATTATAATTTTTTCTAAACATTTCTAAAGCATTGAAATTAGAACTCTACTGAAATCTTGATTAATAATAAAGTAAATATTTTTTCCAATTTAAGAATTTTAATATTTCCTAGGAGAAGAAAACCTTACACACACACACACACACACATATTTTCCAAACTACGATTTTTAATATTTCCTCGGAGAAGAAAACCTCTCTCTCACACACAAACACATTACAGTTGTAAAAAAAATTGTTTTTTAATATTTAATAAATTTCCACATTTTTTATAATTTTATTCAAATACACAATCAATACACTAACCTTATAATTTATTAGTAAATACAAAATCATTATAAATTTAGTTACAAACATAATATATAAATTATTCATTTAATTTAAATTTGAGTACTCGTGACTTTTATGGGATTCCCCAAAAATATGCTCAAAACTCCCAAAAATCTCACTTAAAGACTACTCCATTAAAATTACATCTCATTATACACATTTTAAATAAGCATGTGTAAGAGAAATATTATAAAGAATTAGAACCCTTATTGTATACCATCCTCATTTAAAGTTTGTTATATGAATATTGATGTTAGCATTTATGTTCATGGACATGAATAGTATGCATACAAGACTTCATTTTGAGTTGCTTATATTTGGTGAACCTGGTTGTTTGTAAAGATTAGAAAATTAACAATCTCTTAATAAGATTTTTAATGGTGTTTTAACTAGCATTAATGGATTTAATGATATTTAATTTAAAGATTCAATTTACTTGTTTTGGTGTTTTTTTTTGTTGTTGATACTATTCTTTATGATATTATAACTTTTTGTTGTTTAATATTTATTTTCAAACTCAAATATAAATAATAAATAATGATCACATTTTTAACTTGTTCAAAACAAAAAACAAAAAAAAATAGATGAAGCTATTTAATTTATGTACCAAAATTTTCCAATTTATATTGGAATATTTAAATAAGAAATATATCCATATTTTAGCTATTTTAAGTTTTGAAGATTCAACAGGGATAATTTTCTGCCAATTTTAGTTGTATTAGGGAAGATATTTGTTAAAAGTTTGAAGTTTGAGTTGCATAACTTGCACAATTTAGGTGATAGAGGAGTTTTCAACCCATTTGTCTAGTCAAAAGCACATTTTAAACAACTAAACATCACAACCTCACTCACAATTGTGTGCAATAATTAAACAAAACCACAATTTAACATATAACATATTCACAATTTACTTCATGTATCTTGAGGTGGGTGACATTTAATGTTTTTGAAAATGGGATTTTGGCAATAATGTTTTGATTTGTATTAATGAATTTAATGATATTACTCAATTTTACTTGTTTTATATAGTTGGTAATTTTTTTGTTGTTGATGCAATTCTTTATGATATTATAATTTTTTTGTTATTCAATATGTAGTTTTAAACTCATAAATATATCACATTTCTGTCCTATCATGTTAAAAGAAGAACATGGAATAATTAGATGGAATTGTTTAGATTACATGACACAATTCCCTAGTTTTTTGTGGAATATTTAAACAAGAAATATAGTCGTAGTCTCGCTGTTTTAAGTTTTGGAGATTTCATAGGCATATTTTTTTGTCAAATTTTCCATTATTAAGGCATATATTTGTTAAAATTTAGAAGTTTGAGTTGTATAATCTAGAGGTAGGTGCCTGAGGAGTATTCAAGGGGTTGAATCCATTTTTTAGAAAAAAAACACACTTTAAACAACTAATATCACAATTCCCCCCACAAAGTTTGTTGTAACATTAACGAGTTGTTTTTAGTGAGATTTTTTGGAATCCTTTCTGGTGGGATTTTCCTGTCTAATTTCTCTAAAACCCTGCAGGAATTTATTGAAATCACTTTTCAGGATGGGTGCTGAATCTATATATACAATCAAAAAACGAGTTTAAATAACACAAATCAAAATGCCACCTCAATTTTTTCTCAGCCAAATTCTACAGTGAAAAGTCCAAAAAATTGTAAGAAAACAACTCCTCACCTTAATATATTTTTGCCACCTTAAAATATATATAATAATAATTATAAACGTGAGAAGTTTATTGTGATTGCGAAAATAGAGTTTTGGAAATGCTATTTTGCTTATATTTTCCATTCCAAGTTGGTCTGGTCATGTTTATTGTGGTTTGTGATCCAGCCAGAAATGAAATAAGAGTGAGTTTTGATTGAGGTTGGCCACGTTGAAAGAGCACATACATCCACTATGGCTGGAAGGTGGAGACCACTTACAACTATGCATTTGAGATCACCTCTCTATAAAAGCTCAGCTCATGAACTCGCCTTTGCAGAGAGTACCAACAGCAATACCGATTTCTGGATATCATATCATGGAGTCCAAGTGCTGCATTTGGATTCAATTTGTGGTGTATATTCTGGTAATCAATATTTGCAAGGCCGATGGCCGTGATATGGTAAGCCCTGGCCCTGGGAGATGGGAAGTGGTGGTTGAAAATGGAGGTGTGTCGGCGATGCATATGGCCGCCACCATTATGGGTACAGTGGTGATGTACGATTACGCAGATTTTGGTGATTCTAATATAAGCCTCGCAAATGGAATTTGCATAGGTAGATCAGCTGGTTATGATTGCTCAGCTCACTCCATAGAATACAACATTGCTACAAACAAGGTGAGACCGTTGACGCTGAGGACTGATACTTGGTGTTCATCGGGAGCCTTTGCTGCGGACGGTACTTTGGTTAGCACTGGCGGATGGAACGATGGATACAAGAGCGTTCGTAAATTTGTACCTTGTGAAACTTCTACATGTGATTGGGTTGATCCAGCTGGTGAACCTGGATCTGGGCTTTTGGACAGTCGATGGTATGCTTCAAACCAGATCCTTCCTGACGGTAGAAGTATTGTTGTGGGCGGCAACTACGCTTTTACCTACGAATTCCTGCCACCAAGGAAGCCTGGTGAGGGAGCTTACGATCTGACGTTTCTAGAAGACACCTATGTGTCCCAAAACCTGCAGAGCCTGTACAATCTCTATCCTTTTCTTCATCTCTCATCCGATGGAAATCTCTTCATCTTCGCCAACCGTGATTCCATCTTGCTTGATTACCAAAGAAATGTTGTGGTCAGGCATTTTCCAAGAATCCCAGATGGCCCAAGAAATTACCCCACCACCGCCTCATCTGTGATGCTGCCACTGTCCGCATCTGATGCATTTCGGAGGACAGAAATTATGATCTGCGGTGGTGCTCCTGTTGAGAATTACAATTTGTCACTCGCAGGGATTTTCACTGACGCGCTCCAGAGCTGTGGAAGAATGGTTATCACAGATCCCAATGCCGATTGGGCAATGGAGAACATGCCTGCTCCCAGAGTTCTGGGAGATATGCTGCTTCTGCCCACCGGTGAAATTCTGATTATCAATGGAGCGGAGAAGGGATGTGCAGGTTATGGGCAAGCAACCAATCCAGCTCTTGCTCCTTATTTATACAGACCTAATGCATTGCCAGGGCAGCGCTTCTCAGTACTCGCAAGTTCCACTGTTCCAAGAATGTATCATTCCACTGCAATTGTATTGCCTGATGGTAGGATTTTTGTGGGAGGTTCCAACCCCAACAAAAATTATACTTTCACCGTTATGTTTCCCACAGAGCTTCGTCTGCAAGCATACAGTCCTTATTACTTAGACGAATCTTCCCTGAAGCCCACCATCATTTCTGTGCTGCCTGCTTCGGTCACTTATGGCGGTAGCTTCAAGGTTCAGTTCGCTGCAAATAATCACCATAACATTTCCATTCAGTTCAACATTTATCCTCCAACCTTCACTACTCACTCTTTTTCCATGCATCAGAGATTGCTTCTGCTTGCATCTGCCAGCCCACAATTAGAATTAGTAGGAGGAGCAGGGCAGAATATTTATAGTGCCCTAGTAACGGCACCTCCCACCCCTGTTGCAGCACCGCCTGGGTACTACATGCTATTCGTGCTCAACAGTGGAATACCCAGCGCTGCCACTTGGATTCATTTGTCTTCTAATTAGACTCATTCTTCTGCTTTGACATTTTCAATAATCTCATATGTACTTTACTCTACTCTACCGTACTGAGTGAGTGCTGCAAGGGTAAGTTCTGGTACATTTCTTTCACCAATGTAGTGAAAAAGCAATCAAAGTTTTGGGTTTCTTTTCTTTCTGTAGGGAAGAAATTTGAAATTTGCTACGAGGAGTTTTTCTTCAAAATTGTAAATTTTTTTCACTCACGTGGTGAAAAAGTAATAAAAGTTTTGGGTCTTCTTTCTTCTATGGGATGAAATTTGAAATTTGTTATGAAGCCTCTCGTTTCAAAATTATATATTTCTTTCACCGATGTAGTGAAAAAGCAATAAAAGTTTTGGGTCTTCTCTTTTCTATTTTTCCTTTATTTAAGGAATTTTGAAATTTGTTGAGAATCGTTTTTTTCAAAATTGTTATATGAAGTAAAGGATATTATTATATAAAGTGTCATGTTAGATTGTTATTATAGAAAGTGTGATGTTAAATGTTTCTTTTTTTTTTCCTTTATGTAAGGAACTTTGAAATTTGTTGAGAATCGTTTCTTTTCAAAATTGTTATATGAAGTAAAGGATATTATTATATAAAGTGTCGTGTTAGATTGTTATGATAGAAAGTGTGATGTTAAATGTAAAAAGACGAGGATGTTTAAAATGTTAATTATATATTTATTCTTTTAAAATTAATCCACTCTGATTAATGCTAATAAAATACTCATCATATTCAAGTGTATTAAGTATCAAGATATAATTATCATTATTTTAAATTTGATAAAAAACTATTTTAGTTTAAACTTAAAAAAAAACACACACACACATGTTATGATTTTAAAACTCAACCTACGATTATGAATCACATAAATTTCCCAAATCTTAAACTTATTATAAATTTAAAATGATTAAATTTTTTAACAATAAAATTTGAGATTAAAATCATTTAATATAAAATTAATTAACTACAATATCTTACTTACTTTTATTATCCAAAAACTTGTATAATTAATTTGATTATATATTTTTTCAATTAAAAGCAAATTGTCTATTTGACACAAATAAATATAATATTAACAAAATTTAATAAACACATTTACCAATGAGTTTTTAAGCATTTATAAAATTATATAATATTATAAGATAAATTTACTTTTATTGTTTGTAATGGTAAATTATAATATTAAATAAACAATTATTGTTAACGATCAACTAAACACTTAGATTACTCTAATAATAAAAATATCTAATAAGATATTATTATAATTAATGATGTAGTCTAAGTGTTTCATGCTTTATTTTTCTTCACTAGAATCTAGATTGTCATTTTCCAGTGTCTAAGATATTTATTTTTTTCCAATATTGTAATCAACTCAGTGACAAGCTTAGAAAACTAGGATTAGGTGGACTACATAGATCAAGCCCTCAAGCTAGTGATTTCAACACATTATTATAACAAAAAATAAATAAAAATAAAAAAATCTATGGGTTGCTTAGCCAATCCATTATACCGAAATCCTTCGACCTTTATATGCACAATTCAATCAATCAATCGCCAGTGGAGATCCATTGGCCAAAAATGGCCAAAGTGTAATGTACCTCAATTTACTCAACTATTTTTTTCTTCCTTTTTGCAATTAATTAAAAAAAATACTCATTATATGAATCTAAGGTTTTACCTCATCATACATCTCGTTTCAAAACATTTTTTCTCTAACACAATTTAGTAACATTTTTCATGGCTAGTGAAAAGAGAATTCTAGATGGTCCCTTGCTCACTAGTCTAGACACAACACCATACTCGTTCTAGGCATAACTTCTTGGTCAGCCCGATCATATTATAGGGATCCATCTCGATTTTATTGGTGAACATATAACACCCTTCCTAAATGCTACATGTGATACTCGTACCCTTTCATCCCAATATAATTTAACATAAGGGACTTAGGCTTTATGAATAATAAATCCATTGTACTCTATCTTATATACTTATGGTGTATCTAAGTCTCTCTTTTCTCTTTCCCATACTTTATATATTTTTCCCATGGCATTAAGCTTCTCCATGGTATCATACCCATTTATGTTACCTCCTTGCTTTGCATACTCATAATTTTGTTTATGCACTACAAAAAAATTACTATTTTGTCCACCCTTAGCTCACTTATCTTTCTTTCTCGAACTAGGTTAAAAACATTATCCTTGGGATATATTATTATTACTATTTTGAAATAATTATATGACATGCAATTATCATAGTAAACCACCCCTCAACCTCCAACTTCAATGCTAACTTGGTCAAATGTGATGTACCTTCCTCAACCCTTAGTTCTTGTTTTCATGGAATTCATGGATCAATAATTCAATTGGGCGACTGATGTGATTAGTTAAAGAGCTTGGTGTGTGTCATGTGACCATGCTACATGGTCTTGTAATACTGTTTCACATCGTGACTAGCACGTGGACCCAATGTGGTTGATTATTTGGATGGTGAGGCTTACTGTACACGGGGATTGTCACAAGTCCACTTTCTAGAATTATAAATATTTTTTTTTAAAGAAAGAAATACTAATGTAGTTCAATAAGTTCATATTCATCAGGTTTCCCTACCCCTATAACAGTGTCCAGTGTGTAGACTGGGTAGGGGGATGTCTCATAAAGTTATCCTTCTTCCTCATCCTCTAACAATAAGGGCAAGTCATGCTCAATAGAAGGTTGAGGAGGAGGGTACATCACAAGTATTTTTTGATGGATGCCCATTCTCTATGGTCATGTTCCCAACCCTGCAACTAATGAGGCATCAAAAGTGGCCAACCAAGGTCTTCCTAAGATGATATGATAACCATTAAACTTGGTTTTGGGTTGCAGGACAAGGAAATGAGCGGGACACTCCCAGGAGTCAATGGAGACCATTACATCCTCAATAAATCCCTCGGGAGCTATTATGGGTCTATCTGCAAGCTGCAGTATGTAACCGGCCTCCTCGAAAATCTACCCAAGTAACTGTCCAACCGTGGTAAACGTGTGACGAGAGAGTTAACTATAAGGGATTCAACCTCCTTGGTGACCTTAAAGAAATGGAATCGACGGAAACAAATCAACCATGCCTTCCACATCAGCAACAATACCCCCAGGGGACGTCCCAGCCACTCAGGCATCCTGCCGCTAGGTCCCACTGACCTTTTAGACCTCTTAACCTTTGGACGCTCTCGTGCTATGGGCATGCCAGCATCTAGGGACCTCTTGACACTCTCATAGGCCTACAAGCCACCATCCAAGGACTTTTCCCAGCGGACCTGTGCCAACATCCCTTGATCAAGGCACTTTTCTAACCCAGAATTTCGGCCACTCCCCAGAATTTGTGTAACTTTTAGAATCCATCGAAGACATGATGACAAAGATAAAAGAAAAAAAAAAAATAATAATGAGAAATAAAACTCAGGAATAGGCCTAACCATCCCCAACTGCTATTGACATTCTGTCAAACACTTGGAATCAATGAAACCTACAGGTTTAGGATACAAGACAAAGCATGAATGACCAAAACCACTTATGAACCATGGAAAGAAGGATCACCAACGTCTCCACTGAGCTATTATAACATCAATTAGGTCTTGCATCCATCATTTTAACATTCAAAATTAACTACATGAAATAACCATGAAATGAATCAACCAATTAACCATGCTTATAACGAGCATAAAACCAGGTAAATATCAGAGATATGACATCCTTTAAATCCACACATAAACAAGTGAAAGAGTAAGAGAACTTAGCTTTCATTACTAATATGCAAATCTGAAAAGGTTCGGGACTTCCATGTACCAACCGATTGTAGACATGGGTGAACCAAATATTTCTTTTAGCCAATCACCCCCATGCCATATTCCAAATGTGGATGTGGGATCTCATAAGAAAACCAATCCAAAAACAACCAAGGGAATCCAAAGGTTAAACCACCTCCACCCTCATCAAATCGTGATCACACCAAAACTGGTGCTCCGATCATAACCGAACCGAACTATGAATTCCATCTCCACTCCATCACTATCCTCGAGGAATTCTTGACTTCTTGTCTCTCAGGCTTTACCGCAATCCAACCACGGATCACTTGGCCCTAAACCGAGACCAGTCTCTCAGGCTTTACCACAATCTACACCGGATCATTAGGCCCTAAACTGAGATTCCTCCCTCAGAGTTTACCGTGTATCCTTCCAAAATGGATCAAGGGATTCCTTGGCCTTTGGGAATGAACCTTGAGACCACCTCCGCCCGAAGTTCTGAAATCCATCCGAAAAAACCAAAGATCCAAACCGAAAAAAATATCCCAACACCATGGCATCCAGAAAAAGGCGAGGCTAGGCCGACAACCACTGTCATAACCCAGAAAATGCATGCCACTGACAACAAGAGAACCATACACCAACAAGAAAAGCCATGCATGTCCAAACCAACTAGGAAATCAAACATGCAATATGCTACCTGCAAGTATTCCTGATGAATCTCCCTGATCCTGCTCTTCTTCCTTGATCCTTGCTTTCCTTCCTTTCCTTTCCTTGCCTGCTTTTCCCTTCCTTGCTCTAAAACCTAAGCAAAAACTTGAGCCAAGTGTTTACATTGACCAAGATGTTGCCAACTAATCCTCATAAGCCTTTTTGTCAATGAGTACTCTATTTTCTTCAATTTCCATCATTTTCATTCAATTTCCTCCTCACATGCAACCTATGACCTTTTACGTCACTTTTCTCCTAATTTCCTTTATTTTCATAAACAAATGAGCCAAAATTCCTTTTTTTCCTTTTAATGCCTTTTCCTTTTCCTTTGTCTTTGCCTTTTCCAATCTCCTTTGCCATAATAAACTGCAATCTCCTTTCCCATAGTAAACTGACTGAACACCCACACCAAGATGTCCTACCCAACATTAATCTTGGAATAAGTGTCCCTTGCCCATGGTCTTATTCTTTCCTTTATATACCTTATTACATGGAATTTTCATGAGGGTTGTTACAAAATATCATAGTAGTCTTCCTCAAGCCCCCTTGGAGGTTTAGCTTGAGAATGGTTTCCCTTGTCATCACATTGATTGCAGCCCCAAGCTCAATCAAGGTATTAGGGACCATAATGCCATCAATGTGCACAAACACTACTGGGCTACCACTATCCAAGTACTTTGGGGAGATTACCCTCCCAAGCATTAGGTCAAACAATTGTCCAACAAAATGGATAGTGGGGTATCTATTCTTCTTCTCCCAGGTATTTTGAAACACACTTCCTTGATAAGCTTGTTGTAAATGGGGACATCTTTGATGGCTCGGAGAAGGGGTACTTTTAAACACAAGTTCTTCAATTCTCCCCAAAGCTAAGCCTCTTCTAGGGCGTGTTGTTTAGGGTGGACCAACCATTCATTGTAAGGAGGTGCATTGGCTTGAGGGGCAGTCTATTCGTTCTCCTCAATCTCTCTATGTGGAAAAGGTGGGTGATTATCTAAGATCACCTTCCGAGAAGGAAGGTTGATCTCTTGGATTTCCACAACATAAGCATGCTAGGATGTCTCCCCACTGTAAACCTATTGTTTCTACTTATTGTTCAGGTTCAGATTGGGTTGAGAGAGCATTTGAGGTTTCTTAAGTGGGGTATGGTGAGGGAGCTATGGTTGAGGTTGAGGTGGAGGTAGTAGAGCAGGAGGTTGTGTTGTTTGAGGCCTCCACCCTGGTGAGAGGTTTCTCCATTGGGAATATTGTGGTGGATATGGTTGGAAAGCAGGGTTAATAGGACAAGGAGGATATTGAGGAGTATAAGGCCGAAGAGGAGGTGTGGGCCATGATGGATGAGTGGAAGGCAACCAACGCTGGAAAGGTGCATTCTTATTTGGATTTTAATGAGGATAGTGCACACCTGGCATTCCCTGCTAATATGTTTGAGGGCCTTAAGGCCTCCTTTGGTTAATAAAGCAGAGTTTCTCTGAACCACCTTTTTCCGCTTGGTATATAGCCTTCAGACCTATCATAGAGAGACGTTCCTCTATTGCATGATTTTCTTTACAAACAAAGCAGACTCCTATGACATTCAGTGGGCACTCATTCCTAGGGTGTCTCTCAGTGCATCTAAGGTGGAAGATACCTAGTGCCCTTTCTGCTTCCTCTTGGTTCCTTTTAGTTTGCGCTGTATCCATCTGTAGGGGAAACGTATGCAACATGCCACTCTTAAAATCCTCCAACGTACTTCCTATCCCATGTTTGAGGGCTGGTGTAAAGGGAGATGAACTAACCAAGCCTTTGATAGACCCACCCTTTTTTCTAGCAGCCCTAGAGTGATTTGTATATATTGTTTTGATGACATCATAAAGAAATTAAGAGATGTCTCTTCAAGACAATATGTTGAGGGTTTCCATTACATCCTCCCGGATCCCTCGTAGAAGAACTAGCTTTAGTGATTCGAGATGAAGGGTACAATTAGCCCTCCTATAATTGAGTTGGAATCTTTCCTCATAGTCCTCTAAGGATTCATTTGTTCCCAGGGTCATCCTAAAGATTTCCTACTTTGTTTCCTTGGAACTGTAGTAATCACTGTACTTGTCATTGAAGGCTTGTTGCATTTAGGCCTAGGTAGTGATGTTGCCTTTAGGTAAATCATAAACGAGTGCAAGGGTACATATTTTCGGGCAGATGGAAGTAAATTTAGCTTATGTTCATCCAAGGCATAGTCATAGGTCCTACAAAAAACAACAAATTCAAACACGAAGGTGTGAGGATCCCCAGAGGTTAGGCCATGGAAACGTAGAAGGAAACATGGCTTATATTATTCATTCTAGCCTACCCATTAGTTTCCATGATAGGGAAAATCTCATCTTATCTGTTTTTAGCCATGGTTTGTGTAGGTGAGATATGTTTTTCTTCCCCTATGCGTTCCTCAAAAATTCCAGGTTCCTCTCCTAGAGGCTTTTTTAATTCCCATATAGTGAAATAGGAAAGTTCACAATCACCAGAGAAGAATACAAGTTGACTTCTTGAAGGGGTGGGGGTTTTTGGTAAGAATTTCCCTTGATTTTCCCTACTCCTACGAGGCATGAAAGAACTAGCTATGTTTTTTGAATTCTCTTTCTCCTTTTTTTTTCCGTGGAGCTTTCAAACCAATAAGACTAATGCAAAGCAAAAAACAAGTAACTCATAAGTAGAAACAACACCTACTTGAACACCTCCCCGACAACAGCGCCAAAAAATGATGAGCTATGGTATTGCACCAAGGATGTTGCAACTCCCAATGCTTATTAACCTAAATTATCAACTTGGGGTTCATGCAAACTTAGAGGTGATAGTGCTATATGCACAACACGGTAGCTTCTAGCTATGTCATCCTCAGTCATTAGATTAGATCAAGGTATTCAAATACCACTCCTTCGACTAACTACAAATATAATTTCTTATGAAAGCATATCGTGATTGCAAGGAGATGAACTTGATTCTAACGACAGGAATGAAAATGCCATTAATCAAACGTAAATGCTAATTTAAATGTCATGAAAGGGAAAGGCTAGTCTAGTTGCAAAAGTAAACCCCGCCACTCTATATGCACACTGTTGTAGCGGCTACAACCACCCTCCAAAATTTTTCCTTAGATACGTTTTGGAGCCTCCTTACCAACCATCCTCAACAGCATGTCTTGCACTATCAAGTGCATGAGATTTAGTGGTTTTCTAGCAGCTTCCCAGCCTCTGCATGATATCTTGTTACACTCTCGTCAGAGGCTGCTTCTGTAGAGTTGGTCTAGTTGCTGGCTGAGCAACTCCCTCAAGAAATTGCGCAATACTAGAGGGGAACCAATCTCCCCTCCAGAAATTGCGCAAATCTGACTTGCAGCCTACTGGGCTCAGAAACTGCGCAATTTCTATATGCAATACCTATATGTCATGTTGTTATCATTGTAAACTGCCCCTCAACCTCTTCTTTCAATATTATATTGGTTAAATGCGATGTACCATCGTCAACCCTTAGTCCTTGTTTTGATAGAATTCACTGATCAACCATTTAAGTGGGTTACTCATACAATTTTTTAAACAGTGTGGTGTGCATCACATGATAATGCTACATGGTCATGTAACATTGGTTCACAAGAGTGCTAGGGCATGGCCCACATCTGGTTAATTATTCAGATGGTCAAGATCACAAAGGGTGATCCAACGATATAATAATTTGGATAGATAACCTATCTTTATTTCCATTCCATTTCTTCATTTTGTATTTTTTGGCCACTTGACACGCTTCTCTGCAACTAAGACAGTTGCGTTGAGTTATGACCATAGACTTTCCCACTCAATTATTGGTGTGGCCATTTCATTCCCCATAAGAGATCTTAATATTCTCAAGAGAACAACTTGAATGCATTTTTGAGCTACTTAAGATGTAAACTTTGACCTTGGGAATTCGATTTTTTCCTCTCACTAGATTTATGTCATAACATGTGGGTGTCGTACATTAATTTTCTAAAAATATATACTCTTAAACACAAACACACACACACACAAATTTCATTTAATATGTTGATCTTTTTTGAATTTTTAAGGTAAATGAAGTTTTAGAATTTTAAAGCAAATTAATAACTAATAAAAATTTATTAAATATTTTTTAAATAATGAAATAATATCAAGTTCATTTTAAATAGTTAAAATAATTGTCAAGTGGGTGTAGATTAGGGAGGAGGTGATATTATCCTCCCCACTGAGGATTCCAACCCCATCTATACTGACATGCTCACTCCTTGGGAATCACATCTACATAAATAATTTGTCTATCTTATTAGAAACTAAATTAACATTGAAACTCAAAGAGAAATATAGTGATTATAACGTTCAAGATATCCCAAGTGCTAGAGCACATAGTTATCTTAAAGAGAGGGAATGAATTATTGGGATGAGAGTGGATAGACCTTCTTAGTTCATATTTTATTAGGGATTATAATTCAATTGCATTTACTTGGATATTGTAGGATGCATAAAATAGTATTTCTCAAGGGAGAGTATACCTAGTAGGCTATGTGCCATCCATGTTGTTGGATTCTTAAGCTCATTTATTTTACAATTCTAATTGATAGCAAATCGTGTGAAAAGTTTAACATTATAATTTTTTCTAAACATTTCTAAAGCATTGAAATTAGAACTCTACTGAAATCTTGATTAATAATAAAGTAAATATTTTTTCCAATTTAAGAATTTTAATATTTCCTAGGAGAAGAAAACCTTACACACACACACACACACACACATATTTTCCAAACTACGATTTTTAATATTTCCTCGGAGAAGAAAACCTCTCTCTCACACACAAACACATTACAGTTGTAAAAAAAATTGTTTTTTAATATTTAATAAATTTCCACATTTTTTATAATTTTATTCAAATACACAATCAATACACTAACCTTATAATTTATTAGTAAATACAAAATCATTATAAATTTAGTTACAAACATAATATATAAATTATTCATTTAATTTAAATTTGAGTACTCGTGACTTTTATGGGATTCCCCAAAAATATGCTCAAAACTCCCAAAAATCTCACTTAAAGACTACTCCATTAAAATTACATCTCATTATACACATTTTAAATAAGCATGTGTAAGAGAAATATTATAAAGAATTAGAACCCTTATTGTATACCATCCTCATTTAAAGTTTGTTATATGAATATTGATGTTAGCATTTATGTTCATGGACATGAATAGTATGCATACAAGACTTCATTTTGAGTTGCTTATATTTGGTGAACCGGGTTGTTTGTAAAGATTAGAAAATTAACAATCTCTTAATAAGATTTTTAATGGTGTTTTAACTAGCATTAATGGATTTAATGATATTTAATTTAAAGATTCAATTTACTTGTTTTGGTGTTTTTTTTTGTTGTTGATACTATTCTTTATGATATTATAACTTTTTGTTGTTTAATATTTATTTTCAAACTCAAATATAAATAATAAATAATGATCACATTTTTAACTTGTTCAAAACAAAAAACAAAAAAAAATAGATGAAGCTATTTAATTTATGTACCAAAATTTTCCAATTTATATTGGAATATTTAAATAAGAAATATATCCATATTTTAGCTATTTTAAGTTTTGAAGATTCAACAGGGATAATTTTCTGCCAATTTTAGTTGTATTAGGGAAGATATTTGTTAAAAGTTTGAAGTTTGAGTTGCATAACTTGCACAATTTAGGTGATAGAGGAGTTTTCAACCCATTTGTCTAGTCAAAAGCACATTTTAAACAACTAAACATCACAACCTCACTCACAATTGTGTGCAATAATTAAACAAAACCACAATTTAACATATAACATATTCACAATTTACTTCATGTATCTTGAGGTGGGTGACATTTAATGTTTTTGAAAATGGGATTTTGGCAATAATGTTTTGATTTGTATTAATGAATTTAATGATATTACTCAATTTTACTTGTTTTATATAGTTGGTAATTTTTTTGTTGTTGATGCAATTCTTTATGATATTATAATTTTTTTGTTATTCAATATGTAGTTTTAAACTCATAAATATATCACATTTCTGTCCTATCATGTTAAAAGAAGAACATGGAATAATTAGATGGAATTGTTTAGATTACATGACACAATTCCCTAGTTTTTTGTGGAATATTTAAACAAGAAATATAGTCGTAGTCTCGCTGTTTTAAGTTTTGGAGATTTCATAGGCATATTTTTTTGTCAAATTTTCCATTATTAAGGCATATATTTGTTAAAATTTAGAAGTTTGAGTTGTATAATCTAGAGGTAGGTGCCTGAGGAGTATTCAAGGGGTTGAATCCATTTTTTAGAAAAAAAACACACTTTAAACAACTAATATCACAATTCCCCCCACAAAGTTTGTTGTAACATTAACGAGTTGTTTTTAGTGAGATTTTTTGGAATCCTTTCTGGTGGGATTTTCCTGTCTAATTTCTCTAAAACCCTGCAGGAATTTATTGAAATCACTTTTCAGGATGGGTGCTGAATCTATATATACAATCAAAAAACGAGTTTAAATAACACAAATCAAAATGCCACCTCAATTTTTTCTCAGCCAAATTCTACAGTGAAAAGTCCAAAAAATTGTAAGAAAACAACTCCTCACCTTAATATATTTTTGCCACCTTAAAATATATATAATAATAATTATAAACGTGAGAAGTTTATTGTGATTGCGAAAATAGAGTTTTGGAAATGCTATTTTGCTTATATTTTCCATTCCAAGTTGGTCTGGTCATGTTTATTGTGGTTTGTGATCCAGCCAGAAATGAAATAAGAGTGAGTTTTGATTGAGGTTGGCCACGTTGAAAGAGCACATACATCCACTATGGCTGGAAGGTGGAGACCACTTACAACTATGCATTTGAGATCACCTCTCTATAAAAGCTCAGCTCATGAACTCGCCTTTGCAGAGAGTACCAACAGCAATACCGATTTCTGGATATCATATCATGGAGTCCAAGTGCTGCATTTGGATTCAATTTGTGGTGTATATTCTGGTAATCAATATTTGCAAGGCCGATGGCCGTGATATGGTAAGCCCTGGCCCTGGGAGATGGGAAGTGGTGGTTGAAAATGGAGGTGTGTCGGCGATGCATATGGCCGACACCATTATGGGTACAGTGGTGATGTACGATTACACAGATTTTGGTGATTCTAATATAAGCCTCGCAAATGGAATTTGCATAGGTAGATCAGCTGGTTATGATTGCTCAGCTCACTCCATAGAATACAACATTGCTACAAACAAGGTGAGACCGTTGACGCTGAGGACTGATACTTGGTGTTCATCGGGAGCCTTTGCTGCGGACGGTACTTTGGTTAGCACTGGCGGATGGAACGATGGATACAAGAGCGTTCGTAAATTTGTACCTTGTGAAACTTCTACATGTGATTGGGTTGATCCAGCTGGTGAACCTGGATCTGGGCTTTTGGACAGTCGATGGTATGCTTCAAACCAGATCCTTCCTGACGGTAGAAGTATTGTTGTGGGCGGCAACTACGCTTTTACCTACGAATTCCTGCCACCAAGGAAGCCTGGTGAGGGAGCTTACGATCTGACGTTTCTAGAAGACACCTATGTGTCCCAAAACCTGCAGAGCCTGTACAATCTCTATCCTTTTCTTCATCTCTCATCCGATGGAAATCTCTTCATCTTCGCCAACCGTGATTCCATCTTGCTTGATTACCAAAGAAATGTTGTGGTCAGGCATTTTCCAAGAATCCCAGATGGCCCAAGAAATTACCCCACCACCGCCTCATCTGTGATGCTGCCACTGTCCGCATCTGATGCATTTCGGAGGACAGAAATTATGATCTGCGGTGGTGCTCCTGTTGAGAATTACAATTTGTCACTCGCAGGGATTTTCACTGACGCGCTCCAGAGCTGTGGAAGAATGGTTATCACAGATCCCAATGCCGATTGGGCAATGGAGAACATGCCTGCTCCCAGAGTTCTGGGAGATATGCTGCTTCTGCCCACCGGTGAAATTTGATTATCAATGGAGCGGAGAAGGGATGTGCAGGTTATGGGCAAGCAACCAATCCAGCTCTTGCTCCTTATTTATACAGACCTAATGCATTGCCAGGGCAGCGCTTCTCAGTACTCGCAAGTTCCACTGTTCCAAGAATGTATCATTCCACTGCAATTGTATTGCCTGATGGTAGGATTTTTGTGGGAGGTTCCAACCCCAACAAAAATTATACTTTCACCGTTATGTTTCCCACAGAGCTTCGTCTGCAAGCATACAGTCCTTATTACTTAGACGAATCTTCCCTGAAGCCCACCATCATTTCTGTGCTGCCTGCTTCGGTCACTTATGGCGGTAGCTTCAAGGTTCAGTTCGCTGCAAATAATCACCATAACATTTCCATTCAGTTCAACATTTATCCTCCAACCTTCACTACTAACTCTTTTTCCATGCATCTGCCAGCCCACAATTAGAATTAGTAGGAGGAGCAGGGCAGAATATTTATAGTGCCCTAGTAACGGCACCTCCCACCCCTGTTGCAGCACCGCCTGGGTACTACATGCTATTCGTGCTCAACAGTGGAATACCCAGCGCTGCCACTTGGATTCATTTGTCTTCTAATTAGACTCATTCTTCTGCTTTGACATTTTCAATAATCTCATATGTACTTTACTCTACTCTACCGTACTGAGTGAGTGCTGCAAGGGTAAGTTCTGGTACATTTCTTTCACCAATGTAGTGAAAAAGCAATCAAAGTTTTGGGTTTCTTTTCTTTCTGTAGGGAAGAAATTTGAAATTTGCTACGAGGAGTTTTTCTTCAAAATTGTAAATTTTTTTCACTCACGTGGTGAAAAAGTAATAAAAGTTTTGGGTCTTCTTTTTTCTATGGGATGAAATTTGAAATTTGTTATGAAGCCTCTCTTTTCAAAATTATATATTTCTTTCACCGATGTAGTGAAAAAGCAATAAAAGTTTTGGGTCTTCTTTTTTCTATTTTTCCTTTATTTAAGGAATTTTGAAATTTGTTGAGAATCGTTTTTTTCAAAATTGTTATATGAAGTAAAGGATATTATTATATAAAGTGTCATGTTAGATTGTTATTATAGAAAGTGTGATGTTAAATGTTTCTTTTTTTTTTCCTTTATGTAAGGAACTTTGAAATTTGTTGAGAATCGTTTCTTTTCAAAATTGTTATATGAAGTAAAGGATATTATTATATAAAGTGTCGTGTTAGATTGTTATGATAGAAAGTGTGATGTTAAATGTAAAAAGACGAGGATGTTTAAAATGTTAATTATATATTTATTCTTTTAAAATTAATCCACTCTGATTAATGCTAATAAAATACTCATCATATTCAAGTGTATTAAGTATCAAGATATAATTATCATTATTTTAAATTTGATAAAAAACTATTTTAGTTTAAACTTAAAAAAAAACACACACACACATGTTATGATTTTAAAACTCAACCTACGATTATGAATCACATAAATTTCCCAAATCTTAAACTTATTATAAATTTAAAATGATTAAATTTTTTAACAATAAAATTTGAGATTAAAATCATTTAATATAAAATTAATTAACTACAATATCTTACTTACTTTTATTATCCAAAAACTTGTATAATTAATTTGATTATATATTTTTTCAATTAAAAGCAAATTGTCTATTTGACACAAATAAATATAATATTAACAAAATTTAATAAACACATTTACCAATGAGTTTTTAAGCATTTATAAAATTATATAATATTATAAGATAAATTTACTTTTATTGTTTGTAATGGTAAATTATAATATTAAATAAACAATTATTGTTAACGATCAACTAAACACTTAGATTACTCTAATAATAAAAATATCTAATAAGATATTATTATAATTAATGATGTAGTCTAAGTGTTTCATGCTTTATTTTTCTTCACTAGAATCTAGATTGTCATTTTCCAGTGTCTAAGATATTTATTTTTTTCCAATATTGTAATCAACTCAGTGACAAGCTTAGAAAACTAGGATTAGGTGGACTACATAGATCAAGCCCTCAAGCTAGTGATTTCAACACATTATTATAACAAAAAAATAAATAAAAATAAAAAAATCTATGGGTTGCTTAGCCAATCCATTATACCGAAATCCTTCGACCTTTATATGCACAATTCAATCAATCAATCGCCAGTGGAGATCCATTGGCCAAAAATGGCCAAAGTGTAATGTACCTCAATTTACTCAACTATTTTTTTCTTTCTTTTTGCAATTAATTAAAAAAATACTCATTATATGAATCTAAGGTTTTACCTCATCATACATCTCATTTCAAAACATTTTTTCTCTAACACAATTTAGTAACATTTTCCATGGCTAGTGAAAAGAGAATTCTAGATGGTCCCTTGCTCACTAGTCTAGACACAACACCATACTCGTTCTAGGCATAACTTCTTGGTCAGCCCGATCATACTATAGGGATCCATCTCGATTTTATTGGTTAACATATCACACCCTTCCTAAATGCTACATGTGATACTCGCACCCTTTTGTCCCAATATAATTTAACATAAGGGACTTAGGCTTTATGAATAATAAATCCATTGTACTCTATCTTATATACTTATGGTGTATCTAAGTCTCTCCTTTTTCTTTCCCATACTTTATATATTTTTCCCATGGCATTAAGCTTCTCCATGGTATCATACCCATTTATGTTACCTCCTTGCTTTGGATACTCATAATTTTGTTTATGCACTACAAAAAAATTACTATTTTGTCCACCCTTAGCTCACTTATCTTTCTTTCTCGAACTAGGTTAAAAACATTATCCTTGGCATATATTATTATTACTATTTCGAAATAATTATATGACATGCAATTATCATATTAAACCACCCCTCAACCTCCAACTTCAATGCTAACTTGGTCAAATGTGATGTACCTTCCTCAACCCTTAGTTCTTGTTTTCATGGAATTCATGGATCAATAATTCAATTGGGCGACTGATGTGATTAGTTAAAGAGCTTGGTGTGTGTCATGTGACCATGCTACATGGTCTTGTAATACCGTTTCACACCGTGACTAGCACGTGGACCCAATGTGGTTGATTATTTGGATGGCGAGGCTTACTGTACACGGGGATTGTCACAAGTCCACTTTCTAGAATTATAAATATTTTTTTTTAAAGAAAGAAATACTAATGTAGTTCAATAAGTTCATATTCATCAGGTTTCCCTACCCCTATAACAGTGTCCAGTGTGTAGACTGGGTAGGGGGATGTCTCATAAAGTTATCCTTCTTCCTCATCCTCTAACAATAAGGGCAAGTCATGTTCAATAGAAGGTTGAGGAGGAGGGTACATCACAAGTATTTTTTGATGGATGCCCATTCTTTATGGTCATGTTCCCAACCCCGCAACTAATGAGGCATCAAAAGTGTCCAACCAAGGTCTTCCTAAGATGATAGGATAACCATTAAACTTGGTTTTGGGTTGCAGGACAAGGAAATCAGTGGGACACTCCCAGGAGTCAATGGAGACCATTACATCCTCAATAAATCCCTCGGGAGCTATTATGGGTCTATCTGCAAGCTGCAGTATGTAACCGGCCTCCTCCCAAATCTACCCATGTAACTGTCCAACCGGGGTAAACATGTGAGGAGAGAGGTAACTATAAGGGATTCAACCTCCTTGGTGACCTTAAGGAAATGGAATCGACGGAAACAAATCACCCATACCTTCCACATCAACAACAATACCCCCCAGGGGACGTCCCAGCCACTCAGGCATCTTGCCCCTAGGTCCCAATGACCTTTTAGACCTCTTAACTTTTGAACGCTCTCGTGCTATGGGCATGCCAGCATCTAGGGACCTCTTGACACTCTTATAGGCCTACAAGCCACCATCCAAGGACTTTTCCCTGCGGACCTGTGCCAACATCCCATGAAATCAAGGCACTTTTCTAGCCCAGAGTTTCGGCCACTCCCCAGAATTTGTGTAACTTTTAGAATCCATCGAAGACATGATGACAAAGATAAAAACAAAATGAGAAATAAAATCAGGAATAAGCCTAACCATCCCCAACTACGATTGAAATTCTGTCAAACACTTGGAATCAGTGAAACCTACAAGATTAGGATACAAGACAAAGCATGAATGACCAAAAACACTTATGAACCATGGAAAGAAGGATCACCAACGTCTCCATTGAGCTATTATAACATCAATTATGTCTTGCATCCATCATTTTAACATTCAAAATTAAATACATGAAATAACCATGAAATGAATCAACCAATTAACCATGCTTATAACGAGCATAAAACCGGGTAAATATCAGAGATATGACATCCTTTAAATCCACATATAAAAAAGTGAAAGAGTAAGAGAACTTAGCTTTCATTACTAATATGCAAATCTGAAAAGGTTCGGTACTTCCATGTACCAACCAACTGTAGACATGGGTGAACCAAATATTTCTTTTAGCCAATCACCCCCATGCCATATTCCAAATGTGGATGTGGGATCTCATAAGAAAACCAATCCAAAAACAACAAAGGGAATCCAAAGGTTAAACCACCTCCACCCTCATCAAGTCGTGATCACACCGAAACTGGTGCTCCGATCATAACCGAACAGAACTATGAATTCTATCTCCACTCCATCACTATCCTCGAGGAATTTTTGACTTCTTGTCTCTCAGGCTTTACCGCAATCCAACCATGGATCACTTGGCCCTAAACCGGGACCAGTCTCTCAGGCTTTACCACAATCTACACCAGATCATTAGGCCCTAAACTGAGATTCCTCCCTCAGAGTTTACCGTGTATCCTTCCAAAATGGATCAAGGGATTTCTTGGCCTTTGGGAATGAACCTTGATACCACCTCCACCCGAAGTTCTGAAATCCATCCGAAAAAACCAAATATCCAAACCGAAAAAAATATCCCAACACCATGGCATCTAGAAAAAGGCGAGGCTAGGCCGAAAACCACTGTCATAACTCAGAAAAGCCATGCCACTGACAACAAGAGAACCATACACCAACAAGAAAAGTCATGCATGTCCAAACCAACTAGGAAATCACACATGCCATATGCTACCTACAAGTATTCCTGATGAAGCTCCCTGATCCTGCTCTTCTTCCTTGATCCTTGCTTTCCTTCCTTTCCTTTCCTTGCTTGCTTTTCCCTTGCTTGCTCTAAAACCTAAGCAAAAACTTGAGCCAAGTGTTTACATTGACCAAGATGTTGCCAACTAATCCTCATAAGCCTTTTTGTCAATGAGTACTCTATTTTCTTCAATTTCCATCATTTTCATTCAATTTCCTCCTCACATGCAACCTATGACCCTTTACCTCACTTTTCTCCTAATTTCCTTTATTTTCATAAACAAATGAGCCAAAATTCCTTTTTTTCCTTTTAATTCCTTTGCCTTTTCCTTTGTCTTTGCTTTTTCCAATCTCCTTTGCCATAATAAACTGCAATCTCCTTTCCCATAGTAAACTGACTGAACACCCACACCAGGATGTCCTACCCAACATTAATCTTGGAATAAGTGTCCCTTGCCCATGGTCTTATTCTTTCCTTTATATACCTTATTACATGGAATTTTCATGAGGGTTGTTATACAATATCATAGTAGTCTTCCTCAAGCCCCCTTGGAGGTTTAGCTTGAGAATGGTTTCCCTAGTCATCACATTGATTGCAGCCCCAAGGTCAATCAAGGTATTAGGGGCCATAATGCCATCAATGTGCACAAACACTGTTGGGCTACCATTATCCAATTACTTTGGGGAGATTACCCTCCCAAGGATTAGGTCAAACAATTGTCCAACAAAATGGATAGTGGGGTATCTATTCTTCTTCTCCCAGGTATTTTGAAACACACTTCCTTGATAAGCTTGTTGTAAATGGGGACATCTTTGATGGCTCGGAGAAGGGGTATTTTTACACACAAGTTCTTCAATTCTCCCCAAAGCTAAGCCTCTTTTAGGACGTGTTGTTTAGGGTGGACCAACCATTCATGGTAAGCAGGTGCATTGGCTTGAGGGGCAGTCTATTCATTCTCTTCAATCTCTCTACATGGAAAAGGTGGGTGATTATCTAAGATCACCTTCCGAGAAGGAAGGTTGATCTCTTGGATTTCCACAACATAAGCATGCTAGGATGTATCCCCACTATAAACCTATTGTTCCTACTTATTGTTCAGGTTCAGATTGGGTTGAGAGAGCATTTGAGGTTTCTTAAGTGGGGTATGGTGAGGGAGCTATGGTTGAGGTTGAGGTGGAGGTAGTAGAGCAGGAGGTTGTGTTGTTTGAGGCCTCCACCCTGGTGAGAGGTTTCTCCATTAGGAATATTGTCGTGGATATGTTTGGAAAGGAGGCTTAATAGGACAAGGAGGATATTGAGGAGTATAAGGCCGAAGAGGAGGTGTGGGCCATGATGGATGAGTGGAAGGAAACCAAGTCTGGAAAGGTGCATTCTTATTTGGATTTTAATGAGGATAGTGCACACCTTGATTTCCCTGCTAATATGTTTGAGGGCCTTAAGGCCTCCTTTGGTTAATAAAGCAGAGTTTCTCTGAACCACCTTTTTCCGCTTGGTAAATAGCCTTCAGACCTATCATAGAGAGACGTTCCTCTATTGCATGATTTTATTTACAAACAAAGCAGACTCCAATGACATTCAGTGGGCACTCACTCCTAGTATGTTTCTCAGTGCATCTAAGGTGGAAGATACCTAGTGCCCTTTTTGCTTCCTCTTGGTTCCTTTTAATTTGCGCTATGTCCATCTGTAGGGGAAACGTATGCAACATGCCACTCTTAAAATCCTCCAATGTACTTCCTATCCCATGTTTGAGGGATGGTGTAAAGGGAGATGAACTAACCAAGCCTTGGATATACCCACCCTTTTTTCTAGCAGCCCTAGAGTGATTTGTATATATTGTTTTGATGACATCATAAAGAAATTAAGAGATGCCTCTTCAAGACAACATGTTGATGGTTTCCATTACATCCTCCCGGATCCCTCGTAGAAGAACTAGCTTGAGTGATTCGAGATGAAGGGTACAATTAGCCCTCCTATAATTGAGTTGGAATCTTTCCTCATAGTCCTCTAAGGATTCATTTGTTCCTAGGGTCATCCTAAAGATTTCCTACTTTGTTTCCTTGGAACTGTAGTAATCATTGTACTTGTCATTGAAGGCTTGTTGCATTTATGCCTAGGTAGTGATGTTGCCTTTAGGTAAATCATAAACGAGTGCAAGGATACATCTTTGCGGGTAGATGGAAGTAAATTTAGCTTATCTTCATCCAAGTCATAGTCATAGGTCCTACAAAAAACAACAAATTCAAACACGAAGGTGTGAGGATCCCCAGAGGTTAGGCCATGGAAACGTAGAAGGGAAACATGGCTTATATTATTCATTCTGGCCTACCCATTAGTTTCCATGATAGGGAAAATCTCATCTTATCTGTTTTTAGCCATGGTTTGTGTAGGTGAGATATGTTTTTCTTCCCCTATGCGTTCCTCAAAAATTCCAGGTTCCTCTCCTAGAGGCTTTTTTAATTCCCATATAGTGAAATAGGAAAGTTCACAATCACCAGAGAAGAATACAAGTTGACTTCTTGAAGGGGTGGGGGTTTTTGGTAAGAATTTCCCTTGATTTTCCCTACTCCTACGAGGCATGAAAGAACTAGCTATGTTTTTTGAATTATCTTTCTCCTTTTTTTTTCCCGTGAAGCTTTCAAACCAATAAGACTAATGCAAAGCAAAAAACTAGTAACTCCTAAGTAGAAACAACATCTACTTGAACACCTCCCCGACAATAGCGCCAAAAAATGATGAGCTATGGTATTGCACCAAGGATGTTGCAACTCCCAATGCTTATCAACCTAAATTATCAACTTGGGGTTCATGCAAAGTTAGAGGTGATAGTGCTATATGCACAACACGGTAGCTTCTAGTCATGTCATCCTCAGTCATTAGATTAGATCAAGGTATTCAAATACCACTCCTTCGACTAACTACAAATATAATTTCTTATGAAAGCATATCGTGATTGCAAGGAGATGAACTTGATTCTAACGACAGGAATGAAAATGCCATTAATTAAACGTAAATGCTAATTTAAATGTCATGAAAGGGAAAGGCTAGTCTAGTTGCAAAAGTAAACCCCACCACTCTATATGCACACTGTTGTAGCGGCTACAACCACCCTCCAAAATTTTTCCTTAGATACGTTTTGGAGCCTCCTTACCAACCATCCTCAACAGCATGTCTTGCACTATCAAGTGCATGAGATTTAGTGGTTTTCTAGCAGCTTCCCAGCCTCTGCATGATATCTTGTTACACTCTCGTCAGAGGCTACTTCTGTAGAGTTGGTCTAGTTGCTGGCTGAGCAACTCCCTCAAGAAATTGCGCAATACTAGAGGGGAACCAGTCTCCCCTCCAGAAATTGTGCAAATCTGACTTG
This sequence comes from Pinus taeda, assembly GCA_000404065.3. Lineage (NCBI taxonomy): Eukaryota > Viridiplantae > Streptophyta > Pinopsida > Pinales > Pinaceae > Pinus > Pinus taeda. The sequence goes on from APFE031014199.1 coordinate 35,933, forward strand.
CAGCCTACTGGGCTCAGAAACTGCGCAATTTCTATATGCAATACCTATATGTCATGTTGTTATCATTGTAAACTGCCCCTCAACCTCTTCTTTCAACATTATATTGGTTAAATGCGATGTACCATCGTCAACCCTTAGTCCTTGTTTTGATAGAATTCACTGATCAACCATTTAAGTTGGTTACTCATACAATTTTTTAAACAGTGTGGTGTGCATCACATGATAATGCTACATGGTCATGTAACATTGGTTCACAAGAGTTCTAGGGCATGGCCCACATCTGGTTAATTATTCAGATGGTCAAGATCACAAAGGGTGATCCAATGATATAGAAATTTGGATAGATAACCTATCTTTATTTCCATTCCATTTCTTCATTTTGTATTTTTTGGCCACTTGACATGCTTCTCTGCAACTAAGACAGTTGCGTTGAGTTATGACCATAGACTTTCCCACTCAATTATTGGTGTGGCCATTTCATTCCCCATAAGAGATCTTAATATTCTCAAGAGAACAACTTGAATGCATTTTTGAGATACTTAAGATGTAAACTTTTACCTTGGAATTTCGATTTTTTCCTCTCACTAGATTTATGTCATAACATGTGGGTGTCGTACATTAATTTTCTAAAAATATATACTCTTAAAAACAAATACACATGCACACACAAATTTCATTTAATATGTTGATCTTTTTTGAATTTTTAAGGTAAATGAAGTTTTAGAATTTTAAAGCAAATTAATAACTAATAAAAAATTATTAAATATTTTTTAAATAATGAAATAATATCAAGTTCATTTTAAATAGTTAAAATAATTTTCAAGTGGGTGTAGCTTAGGGAGGAGGTGATATTATCCTCCCCACTGAGGATTCCAACCCCATCTATATTGACATGCTCACTCCTTGGGAATCACATCTACATAAATAATTTGTCTATCTTATTAGATGTGAAACTAAATTAACATTGAAACTCAAAGAGAAATATAGTGATTATAACGTTCAAGATATCCCAAGTGCTAGAGCACAGAGATATCTTAAAGAGAGGGAATGGATTATTGGGATGAGAGTGGATAGACCTTCTTAGTTCATATTTTATTAGGGATTATAATTCAAGTGCATTTACTTGGATATTATAGGATGCATAAAATCGTATTTCTCAAGGGAGAGTATACCTAGTAGGCTATGTGCCATCCATGTTGTTGGATTCTTAAGCTCATTTTAACTTACAATTCTAATTAATAGCAAATCGTGTGAAAAGTTTAACATTATAATTTTTCTAAACATTTTTAAAGCATTAAAATTAGAACTCTACTGAAATCTTGATTAATAATAAAGTAACATTTTTTTCCAATTTAAGAATTTTAATATTTCCTAGGAGAAGAAAACCTTACACACACACACACACACATATTTTCCAAACTACGATTTTTAATATTTCCTCGGAGAAGAAAACCTCTCTCTCACACACACAAACACATTACAGTTGTAAAAGAATTGTTTTTTAATATTTAATAAATTTCCACATTTTTTATAATTTTATTCAAATACACAATCAATACACTAACCTTATAATTTATTAGTAAATACAAAATCATTATAAATTTAGTTACAAACATAATATATAAATTATTCATTTAATTTAAATTTGAGTACTCGTGACTTTTATGGGATTCCCCAAAAATATGCTCAAAACTCCCAAAAATCTCACTTAAAGACTACTCCATTAAAATTACATCTCATTATACACATTTTAAATAAGCATGTGTAAGAGAAATATTATAAAGAATTAGAACCCTTATTGTATACCATCCTCATTTAAAGTTTGTTATATGAATATTGATGTTAGCATTTATGTTCATGGACATGAATAGTATGCATACAAGACTTCATTTTGAGTTGCTTATATTTGGTGAACCGGGTTGTTTGATATTTTAATGTAAAGATTAGAAAATCAACAATCTCTTAATAAGATTTTTAATGGTGTTTTAACTAGCATTAATGGATTTAATGATATTTAATTTAAAGATTCAATTTACTTGTTTTGGTGTTTTTTTGTTGTTGATACTATTCTTTATGATATTATAACTTTTTGTTATTTAATATTTATTTTCAAACTCAAATATAAATAATAAATAATGATCACATTTTTAACTTGTTCAAAACAAAAAACAAAAAAGATAGATGAAGCTATTTAGTTTATGTACCAAAATTTTCCAATTTATATTGGAATATTTAAATAAGAAATATATCCATATTTTAGCTATTTTAAGTTTTGAAGATTCAACAGGGATAATTTTCTGCCAATTTTAGTTGTATTAGGGAAGATATTTGTTAAAAGTTTGAAGTTTGAGTTGCATAACTTGCACAATTTAGGTGATAGAGGAGTTTTCAACCCATTTGTCTAGTCAAAAGCACATTTTAAACAACTAAACATCACAACCTCACTCACAATTGTGTGCAATAATTAAACAAAACCACAATTTAACATATAACATATTCACAATTTACTTCATGTATCTTGAGGTGGGTGATATTTAATGTTTTTGAAAATGGGATTTTGGCAATAATGTTTTGATTTGTATTAATGAATTTAATGATATTACTCAATTTTACTTGTTTTATATAGTTGGTAATTTTTTTGTTGTTGATGCAATTCTTTATGATATTATAATTTTTTTGTTATTCAATATGTAGTTTTAAACTCATAAATATATCACATTTCTGTCCTATCATGTTAAAAGAAGAACATGGAATAATTAGATGGAATTGTTTAGATTACATGACACAATTCCCTAGTTTTTGGTGGAATATTTAAACAAGAAATATAGTCGTCGTTGTTTTAAGTTTTGGAGATTTCATAGGCATATTTTTTTGTCAAATTTTCCATTATTAAGGCATATATTTGTTAAAATTTAGAAGTTTGAGTTGTATAATCTAGAGGTAGGTGCCTGAGGAGTATTCGAGGGGTTGAATCCATTTTTGTAGAAAAAAAACACACTTTAAACAACTAATATCACAATTCCCCCCACAAAGTTTGTTGTAACCTTAACGAGTTGTTTTTAGTGAGATTTTTTGGAATCCTTTCTGGTGGGATTTTCCTGTCTAATTTCTCTAAAACCCTGCAGGAATTTATTGAAATCACTTTTCAGGATGGGTGCTGAATCTATATATACAGTCAAAAAACGAGTTTAAATAACACAAATCAAAATGCCACCTCAATTTTTTCTCAGCCAAATTCTACAGTGGAAAGTTCAAAAAATTGTACTAAAAACGACTCCTCACCTTAATATATTTTTGCCACCTTAAAATATATATAATAATAATTATAAACGTGAGAAGTTTATTGTGATTGCGAAAATAGAGTTTTGGAAATGCTATTTTGCTTATATTTTCCATTCCAAGTTGGTCTGGTCATGTTTATTGTGGTTTGTGATCCATCCAGAAATGAAATAAGAGTGAGCTTTGATTGAGGTTGGCCACGTTGAAAGAGAAGATACATCCACTATGGCTGGAAGGTGGAGACCACTTACAACTATGCATTTGAGATTACCTCTCTATAAAAACTCAGCTCATGAACTCGCCTTTGCAGAGAGTACCAACAGCAATACGGATTTCTGGATATCATATCATGGAGTCCAAGTGTTGCATTTGGATTCAATTTGTGGTGTATATTCTGGTAATAAATATTTGCAGGGCCGATGGCCGTGATATGGTAAGCCCTGGCCCTGGAAGATGGGAAGTGTTGGTTGAAAATGGAGGTGTGTCGGCGATGCATATGGCCACCACCATTATGGGTACAATGGTGATGTACGATTAGACAGATTTTGGTGATTCTAATATTAGCCTCGAAAATGGAATTTGCATAGGTAAATCAGCTGGTTATGATTGCTCAGCTCACTCCATAGAATACAACATTGCTACAAACAAGGTGAGACCGTTGACGCTGAGGACTGATACTTGGTGTTCATCGGGAGCCTTTGCTGTAGACGGTACTTTGGTTAGCACTGGTGGATGGAACGATGGATACATGAGTGTTCGTAAATTTGTACCTTGCGAAACTTCTACATGTGATTGGGTTGATCCAGCTGGTGAACCTGGATCTGGGCTTTTGGACAGTCGATGGTATGGTTCAAACCAGATCCTTCCTGATGGTAGAAGTATTGTTGTGGGCGGAAACTAAGCTTTAACCTACGAATTCCTGCCACCAAGGAAGCCTGGTGAGGGAGCTTACAATCTAACGTTTCTAGAAGACACCTATGTGTCCCAAAACCTACGGAGCCTGTACAATCTTGTTGAATATGTAATTTCAACGCAGCATTTAATACGCCCAAAACCACCAAAGCAAAACAACAAACCGCTGGTGAGTTTCTCGGACCACCTTTGCGTGAAGGCAGTTTTCGTACATAGGCGCTCCGAGAAGATACAGAGCTGACGCGTGGCTGAGGCTTGACATCACCCTCTAACAACTTCTCGGAAGGTAAATGTTGGTTAAAAATGCTCTTCCGATATTCTCCTCCGCCGTCTGATGTGATCCAGCGTTCTCCACTGTTGATTGCATTCAAAGCTGCATACTAACCTGCAACATGACATTGCATAAAAATTTTGGGTTGACCGCCGTTTACTGCAATAGGGTAATAAATGGTATTTACGATGGTTCGTAATTTGTTTGGTAGAATTTTAAATTTTAACGTTTTTAATTTCCTATGGAAGTATGGGTAAGTCCTTTTATTTCATTGCATACTTATCGTATACGATTCATATGTTTTTATGTTATGGGTTGACCATTACGTATGTACAAAAAAAAAGAGCGAGATGAATCGCACAACAGTGCGTAGAAGAAGCAGGGGAGATTTTTTTTTAACAGGTTAACTTTGTTTGTGTGGATCGCACAGCAGTACGAAGACGAAGGAAAGATTAGAACAGAGCATGTAATATTTTGTGTGGTGAAGTTTTTTTTGTAATGAGCAGGCACATAATGTTTTTTTTGGATCAGCATATGTAAAAATTATTTTACAGCAGTAAATGTGAAAAGAAGATTTTACACAGTGGTGTAAAAATCATTTGTAAAAAGAGGCAGAGTATTTTGTTTTTAAAAGAAATGTTTTGGTGAATCCCTCTCAGCATAGAGGATGAATATGTATCAGTGAATTTGTTTTAATGAATAGAAATCTTTTATGGTGGTGCAATACTCTGTTCTCAGTTAATTTTTTTTTTAAAATCTTCCCTGTGCAAAAAGATCCCGGAGTAAAGGAAACAGAGCATTGCCTCTGTGTGCTTGAATTTTTGTGTTTTTGGGATTTTCCCAGAAAAATCCCCAACAGTGGTATCAGAGCAGGTTTAGGCTCTTTGAAGGTGACAAAGAAGCTGAAGGGAGGAGTCTTTTGTTGCAGTAGTAGATCTTCTCCAGCAGAGTGAAGGCTCAGTCAAGAAAATACTCAGGTATTTCACAAAGTTTTTTATGTGTTGTTGAAGAAGCAGTCAGTTATTTTAAAATATACAGTCAAGAAATTGAAGCATAACTAAGGATGCAAGGAATGGCCAGCACAAGCACTGGTATGGGTATGTTTAACACCCAGCTTCCACAGTTTAATGGGAAAAACTATGACTATTGGGCAATAACCATGAGAGCCCTGTTTGCCTGTCAAGATTTATGGGAATTAGTTCAAGATGGTTTTGAAGAACCAGCAGATGAAAATGAGTTGAATAGATTAACTCCAGCAGAGAAGGATCTACTAAAGAGCAATAGGAAGAAGGACTCAAAAGCCCTTGTATTTTTGTATCAAGTAGTGGACCAGAGTGTGTTTCCAAGGATAGCAGCAGCTAAGACATCCAAAGAAGCATGGAAAACCCTCAAGACAACCTATCAAGGCATGGAGAAAGTGAAGACAGCAAAACTACAGTTGCTGAGGAGAGATTTT
>APFE031014199.1:70706-101651 GCA_000404065.3 Pinus taeda
TTAATATTTAATAAATTTCCACATTTTTTATAATTTTATTCAAATACACAATCAATACACTAACCTTATAATTTATTAATAAATACAAAATCATTAAATTTAGTTACAAACATAATATATAAATTATTCATTTAATTTAAATTTGAGTACTCGTGACTTTTATGGGATTCCCCAAAAATATGCTCAAAACTCCCAAAAATCTCACTTAAAGACTACTCCATTAAAATTACATCTCATTCTACACATTTTAAATAAGCATGTGTAAGAGAAATATTATAAAGAATTAGAACCCTTATTGTATACCATCCTCATTTAAAGTTTGTTATATGAATATTGATGTTAGCATTTATGTTCATGGACATGAATAGTATGCATACAAGACTTCATTTTGAGTTGCTTATATTTGGTGAACCAGGTTGTTTGATATTTTAATGTAAAAATTAGAAAATTAACAATCTCTTAATAAGATTTTTAATGGTGTTTTAACTAGCATTAATGGATAGAATGACAGAAAAAATGAATTGAAAAGGAGTAATCGGGGGGTTTGATGAGCGCTCGGACTAGGGTTCTGAGATTTTCCTCAACGGCGCAAACTGCACAGCACAGTGCCAACTCTCAGGCTGATCAGAATCTTCTGCAGCGTGACAAAGCGGCAGGGCATTAGGACAGCTCAATGGCACATTCTCAGGGGAGGGCGTCAGAGCCCTCCCCTTCGCAGATCGATCCTGAGCAGACAGTGATCTTTGGATCTGTCGATAAGGAGATCTTAAATAAGGGGAAAAGGCATCAAAACGAAAAAGAGGAGACAGGAAACTGGAAGGACAAAGATAGAGTCACACAAGACAGAGGGGAAGTATCGGAAGTGAACCTGAAAGTATCTTCGACAACTTCCCGGCCAGTGGCCAAGGAACGGCCCCGAATAGAGCTACCGGGAGACAAGATTGACAGGCGAATAGAGTACGTGAGAGATCATGCCCTTTTTGGGAAGTTTAGAGGGTTTTGGCCGACTAAGAAAGCCCTAAATGGGTGGATAGCGGCGAAATGGAAACCTAAAGGAGATGTCACTCTGCAGCTAGGGCCGAAAGGCTTCTTCACCCCAATTTTTTTCTGTCTAGAGGACAAAACCAGGGTTCTGGAATCAGGGCCATACTTTTTTAACTCAACAGGACTGTATCTGAGGGAATGGATACCAAGATTTAACCCGGATAAGGAAGATCTCACATGGGCGCCGGTCTAGATCAGAATGTACTCACTTCCTGATGAATACTGGGACGAGGACATTCTCAAAGGCATAGGAAATGGATTGGGGGAATACATCAAAGCGATAGAAGATACCAAATCGCGCAAATTAATTTCCTATGCATGCATATGCGTCTTCATGCGCCTGAATGAAGCTCTTCCAGAGTTGGTAACTCTCACCCACCGAGATGAAGAGTGGATCCAGCCACTCGACTATGAACAGGTCCCTTTTCGATGCAGAAAATGCCATGCTCTAGGGCATCTTTTCAGGGACTGCCCTCTGAATGCCAAAGCCAATCTCTCTGATCCCTCTGAAACCCTAACCCAGGAAGGCTTCACCAAAGTCCCTAGTCGGAGACGTTCGCACAAGAAGCCCACAAATGGGACCAAACCCCCACAAAATAACACCCATGGCCCTGCATCTAAGAACAACTTCGGCATTCTTGCTCAGATCTCTAATGAGCAACCCCCGACTTCCGAGACCAACCTAGATCCTCCTGCTTCCTCCTCCCATCCCCCTCCCCCTTTCAAGTCTCAACCCCCCATTATCACTCCAGCTATCCTAAGAAAAAGTCAGAAAGAGACAGCAGAGAAACACAAGGATATGGAAGTCGATGGAAAGGCAGACCTCCCCCAGGGCTCAGAGATCAACATGGAAGGAAGCAGCCAAGTGCAACAAATGGAAGAAGAGCTAGAAAGCATAGATCTGAATGGCCTAGATATCCTAGAGTTAGAACTAGCATGTAAACAGAAGGTATACGATTCTATACCCGAGAATCAACTCAATAAGCTGGAAGTGGTCATCTCGAGGGCCTATCATCAGCACCAACTTGGGATACAACCGGGAAGTCATTGGGATGGCAACCTACCCCAAAAAGACACTAAAAAGAGAGGAAGAAGAACAGATCTTCAGCGAACGATCGAGATTGGGAAACTCCTGGTAGATTCAGGCAGGTATGCTAAATTGACGAAGTACTATAAGCCCTCGGTCAATAGTTGAACCATGAAGCTAGTATCATGGAACTTAAGAGGGCTCAGCAGCCCTGGAAAACTAAGAATGTTAAAAAACATGATTAAATTGGAAAAGCCGCAAATGTGCTTTCTCCAGGAAACCAAGTGCAACAGTTCTACCCTAGAAAGTATACTCTCCAAAGGCTAGCCAGGTTGTCGCTCGGTTGCAGTTGACGCTTCGGGAGCTTCAGGAGGGCTTGCTATAGCATGGAATACTCAAGCGGTAACTCTCTCAGATTTTCATGCCTCCCATCACCTCATTCAGGAATTCTTCCACATTCTAGGCACAAATATTCATGGAAATTTATCAAATGTATACTTCCCGCAAGATAAAGGAAGCAAAATAGTGCTCCTCGACACTATAGAAGCTCTGAACAGTAATCACAGGCACCCGCTATGGATTACCAGAGGAGATTTCAACATGATCACCAAGATAGAGGAGAAGTTCGGAGGGAGAAGAAGAATGGAACAAGAAGTTGCTCACTTCAAGGACTTCATCCAGACTGCCTCTCTCATAGATCTGTCGTTCTGTAATGGTGCCTTCACTTAGAGCAATCACAGAGCTGGCAAACATCAAATTGCTTCCAAACTAGATCGCTTCCTCATCTCAGACAACGTGGTTCATCTTGGAGGAGATATCTCAGCTGCAATACTTGCGCACACAGGGTCGGATCATTGGCCGATCGCTCTCCAATGGCAGAGACCAGGTGACTTAACAAAAAGACCCTTCCGTTTTGAAAGGTTTTGGCTCTCGCACCCAACTTTCAAGGACTTTGTTAAAACCACACGGGCATCCTTCATCGCTCCAGAAGGGTCAAAAATGTATCAGTTTCAACAAAAGCAAAGATTTCTAAAAAATCACCTAAAGAGATGGAATAGGGAGACCTTCAGAAATATTTTTAAGGCACAACAAGATTTAAATCAGGAACTGGTGGATCTCCGTCAAAAGATAATCACAAAGGGGCATACGAAGGCAACTCTGGAACAGGAACGAAGCATTCACAGCCAGCTCGAGGAAAGGCGAAAGCAGGAGGAAATATACTGGAAGCAAAAATCTTGGGTCAGATGGCTGAAGGAGGGAGAGCGTAATACCAAATTCTTCCACAGAACCACGGTGCAGAGAAGAATGCACAATGATATACCTTTCATCCAGAATCAAGGGGGGGAAAAGTAGAGAGGCATGAGGAAATTGAGGAGGTTCCCCTCAATCACTTCAAGCAGGTCCACCAAGAGCCTGGAGAAGATCGGCAACAAGCTATTGGGAAAATAATCACCAATGTGCCAAAGCTCATCACGGAGGAACATAATGAGCTCCTCCTTCGCCCGATTTAGCCCCAGGAAGTGGATGAGGCAATGTCCCAGCTTAAAGAAGGAAAAGCCCCTGGCCCAGATGGATTTACCACCACTTTCTTTCACACCTTCTGGGATATGATAAAGCGGGAGGTCTGGCAGATTGTAGAAGAATCAAGAGCTCTTCGTTGGCTACTCCCCTCCCTCAACTCCACCTTCATCACCCTCATCCCTAAATAGGAGGATTCTATCACCCCTGATAAATTCAGGCCGATAGCTCTCTACAATGTCATTTACAAAGTCATATCTAAAGTTATTGCAAACAGGTTAAAGCCCCTCTTGCTGTTGCTCATCTCACCGGGGCAGTCGGGGTACGTGGAAGGGAGACAGATAATGGACGGCATTCTCCTCACGCATGAAATAATACGCTCCCTCAAGCACTCAAAGCAAGCAGGTATGCTTCTCAAACTGGATCTCTCTAAAGCGTTTGATAAAATCAGCTGGACGTTCATTCAGCATATGTTAAAAGCCTTTGGATTTTGTTCCATGCGGATTCGTTGGATCATGAGTCTAATTACCTCCACTCACTTCTCCATCTTAGTAAACGGCATTCCCTCCCGCCCATTCAAACCTTCTCGTGGTATTAGGAAAGGAGACCCCCTTTCCCCTTTCCTCTTTGTTCTTATGGCTGAGGGTCTCGGTCGTCACATCAAACACGCCTTCCATTCCCACAAGCTCAAAGGCCTCTCTGTTCACAACACCCCTGCCTCCTCTCATCAACAGTTCATTGATGACACCATGTTATTTGGATACCCCTCTGTCCAGGAAGCCTCATGCATCAAAACCCTTCTCAACGATTTCTCTGAAGCTTCAGGTACCAATGTCAATTGCACCAAATCGCAGATCTTCTTCTTTCACACTCCTCCTTTTGTCAAATATGCGGTCACTCGCATTCTGGGTTTTTCCTCAGCAACCCTACCCTCTAAATACCTCGAATCTCCCCTCACTGCTTCAGCCATAAAGCATTCAACTTGGCATACTCTAATAGAGAAGCTTGATTCCCGTCTTAACCTATGGACACACAGATCTCTAAACTTAGCCAGTCGTGTAGTGCTCATCAAGTCTGTCCTTCAAGCCATGCCTCTTTACCTTTTCTCAATCCTTACAACGCCAAAATGGGTTCTAAAAAGAGTTAGGAATATTCAACGTGACTTTCTATGGGGCAGCTCGGCAACTAATCGAAAGTGGGCACTGGTTAAGTGGACTACTGTCTGCATGCCCAAAGACAAGGGTGGCATCGGGCTGAGGGACCCAGAGCATAGCAATTCTATTATGAACGCCAAAATTTCGTGGCAATGGGTCACCAATCCAGAAAAACCCTGGGTCAAAATCTGGACAACCAAATACACCAACAACAGACCTCAGGAAGAGCTTATCAGATTCACTCCCACCGCCAAGGGGTCGCTAATTTGGAATGCGGCCAAACACCACTTTCAATTAATTCAACAGCACAACTTCTGGGAGGTGAGAAATGGTCACACGGCAAGATTCTGGACAGATGCATGGAACCAGATACCTAAGCTTACTAGTGTTCTTCATCCTTCTCTGATACCCATCAGGCAGGAGCAGCAGCAGGAAAAAATCCGACAATTTTGGAAGCAGGAGACGGAGCATGGATTCAAGAAATGGAGACAGAGTAATCAAATACTCAGCAACACAAATCCCCGGGAGACTGAGGAGCTAGAGAAGGAGTTAAGAAGAAGAAGCATTAGGCATGATGAAGGCAATGACATCCTTATATGGGATACCAACCCAAAGGATCCTTCACCACTTCTGAAGCTTACAAAATGGTTTGCAACATCACCACGCCTTCAGACCCAATATGGAGTAAAATTTGGGGTCTTGGACCCTGGCCCAAAATCTCACACTTCCTCTGGCTGGTAAGACACAAAAGAATCCTCACATGGGATAAGCTAAGGAGCAGAAACTTTCATGGTCCCTCTATCTGTCACAACTGTAATCAAAATGAAGAAACTCTCCAACACCTCCTGGACACTTGCCCACTAGCCAATCAGCTATGGGAAAGGTGAGCTTCAGATGCCAAAAACGATGCAGAATGGAGAATGACATCATCAAGACTATAAGACATTGGCCACAAAACCCTTATAAAAGTGAGCTACTCAACTATCTATGGAACATCCTACCAGGGATTGTCCTATGGAGCATCTGGAAGGAAAGGAACAAACGTATATTCAAAAACCAGCGCTCTCCTAATGAAGACATATGGAACAGGTTATGTGGAAATCTCAAAGAAACGATGATGTTGCGACCCTGGACAAAGGAGGATCTCCCCTCTACAGATAATGAGAAAAGCATTCTTGACAACTGGCAACTGCATCTACCTCAAGAACTTCCCAAGCATGGTCCCTCTAAAAGCAGCAACAAGGACAAAAGCCTCTGGATCGCCCCCCCTAAACACTCATACAAGCTCAACTTTGATGGGGCTTCCAAAGGCAATCTTGGAGTGGCTGGCTTTGGAGGCATATTGAGAAATCATGAAGGCTTTCCTTTGCAGGTATACTTTGGAAACATTGGTTGGGATACCAACAACTCAGCAGAGCTAGAGGGGCTTTGGCAAGGACTCCTTCTCGCAGGGAAGCTCAGCCTTCAACCCCTGATAGTAGAAGGCGACTCCCAGATCCTTACAAAAAAGGCTATGCGAATACAGAATGGCTCACAAGCAAGGAAAGTCGCATCCAGTTGGAGGCTCGAAGCAAGGTTGAATGCCATTGAACAAGAGTTGCGCAAGAATAGGGCCATCTCCTTCAATCACATAATAAGAGAAGGCAATAAGGTAGATGACCTCCTAGCCAACATAGGGGTAGAAAATGAACAGAACCTCCTATCAGGCAACATGGAGATCATTCCAAATAATCTCCAGGTCCAGGAATGCGAAAGCCTGATCCAAGGAGATGCAGTTGTCCCGGATGCAGGTGACACGATGGAAGGTAACGAGGAGCCACATGCTGGTCATGTGCTGCCTCAGGTGTAATGCTGGCATTCAATGCCCGATCGCCGCCAAGGAATATATGGCAGGGTTTAACGCAAGAATTCATTCAATTCTCCGTTCAAGCTGTTGGCTCGACTGCAACGAGCAGTTATGGCGGTCAAGGATCGAGGTCACGACGCAGTGGTTAAAAAAGGTGATGGGGAGGCTCAGCATAAGCTGGTTCATGCTCAACACTTGGTATTTGTTGTTCCGGCTCCCGCCTGGTCTTCAGCTCTCCGGGAGATTATACCTGCCATCCCTTTGTTTGTTGTATGTAGGTCTGAAGGGCGAGGGGATTGCGAATTGGAGTCTTTAAAGTGCCGCTCGCTCGCCTCTGTATCATTTCTGCCTCCCTATCTAGCACTACTCCTTATCCTCGGCTCTTCTCCAAAAATGGTCAGGCCTCGACAGCGCTTTCTTAGCCATCGAGGCTCTGTACGTGGAGGGTCCTCTCGGCCTACAGCTAATGAACCTCATTCCCATTGTTGTCGATGCCACTGCCATCGCATTTCTGAAGCCACTCCTCTTCAAGCCAGGCAATTCATGGACTCTTGCAGCCCGGACCCTTCAGCTCCTTCGCCGGCCTTTGGTTCGGCCATTTTTACCTTCAGCAGCTCGTTGGATAGGCCCCGTATCAATGCTCATGTTTCGGTACTTTTCCTGGGGGAAGCGCCAACCGAAAGTGAAGAGCTCCGTGGCAAAAGAATGCACCAGGACGAGGGTTCAGAATTTGTCAAAGCAATACCAAGGATGGTTGCAGAACAGGCCCCCAACCCTCCTCAGCCTCAGGAAGCATCAACATCCAAGGGGGACGACGTCAACCTGGGTCCCCACCCTACTGCAGAGGAATTTGAAAGATTTGGATGGTGCCCAGTGGTCGAAGAGGAGCCGGAGGAGTAGCTGGCCCTCCGCTCAGCATCACCCACTCCAGCAACCCTCAGGTTTTGCTTCGGCTTTCGGTTTATGTTATGTAGTCCCAATGCTTTTTCTTGTCATGTTTTTTGCTGCCCCTGCGTGGGATAATGTTGTTGGTAGTCTGCTGCCCCTGCGAGGGTTATCCAGTTCGAACTGGTTGCTCCTTTTTGAGAGACACAGTGCCCCTACGTGGGATGTTTTTGTTCAGATGTGGGATGTTGTGTTCAAGTATGGTGCCCCTGCTAGGGCTGCTCTTATGAGGATCCTTCTCAGTCCAGAATGCCAAGGCTTGGCCTCAGGCGAAGACACTATATGATTGTAATGTTTTGACTGTTACTGTATATAATAGATTAGTCTTTTAGCAAGAAAAAAAAACTAGCATTAATGGATTTAATGATATTTAATTTAAAGATTCAATTTACTTGTTTTGGTGTTTTTTTGTTGTTGATACTATTCTTTATGATATTATAACTTTTTGTTATTTAATATTTATTTTCAAACTCAAATATAAATAATAAATAATGATCACATTTTTAACTTGTTCAAAACAAACAAACAAAAAAGATAGATGAAGCTATTTAGTTTATGTACCAAAATTTTCCAATTTATATTGGAATATTTAAATAAGAAATATATCCATATTTTAGCTATTTTAAGTTTTGAAGATTCAACAGGGATAATTTTCTGCCAATTTTAGTTGTATTAGGGAAGATATTTGTTAAAAGTTTGAAGTTTGAGTTGCATAACTTGCACAATTTAGGTGATAGAGGAGTTTTCAACCCATTTGTCTAGTCAAAAGCACATTTTAAACAACTAAACATCACAACCTCACTCACAATTGTGTGCAATAATTAAACAAAACCACAATTTAACATATAACATATTCACAATTTACTTCATGTATCTTGAGGTGGGTGACATTTAATGTTTTTGAAAATGGGATTTTGGCAATAATGTTTTGATTTGTATTAATGAATTTAATGATATTACTCAATTTTACTTGTTTTATATAGTTGGTAATTTTTTTGTTGTTGATGCAATTCTTTATGATATTATAATTTTTTTGTTATTCAATATGTAGTTTTAAACTCATAAATATATCACATTTCTGTCCTATCATGTTAAAATAAGAACATGGAATAATTAGATGGAATTGTTTAGATTACATGACACAATTCCCTAGTTTTTGGTGGAATATTTAAACAAGAAATATAGTCGTAGTCTCGCTGTTTTAAGTTTTGGAGATTTCATAGGCATATTTTTTTGTCAAATTTTCCATTATTAAGGCATATATTTGTTAAAATTTAGAAGTTTGAGTTGTATAATCTAGAGGTAGGTGCCTGAGGAGTATTCAAGGGGCTGAATCCATTTTTGTAGAAAAAAACACACTTTAAACAACTAATATCACAATTCCCTCCACAAAGTTTGTTGTAACCTTAACGAGTTGTTTTTAGTGAGATTTTTTGGAATCCTTACTGGTGGGATTTTCCTGTGTAATTTCTCTAAAGCCCTGCAGGAATTTATTGAAATCATTTTTCAGGATGGGTGCTGAATCTATATATACATTCAAAAAACGAGTTTAAATAACACAAATCAAGATGCCACCTCAATTTTTTCTCAGCCAAATTCTACAGTGGAAAGTCCAAAAAATTGTACTAAAAACGACTCCTCACCTTAATATATTTTTTCCATCTTAAAATATATATAATAATAATTATAAACGTGAGAAGTTTATTGTGATTGCGAAAATAGAGTTTCGGAAATGCTATTTTGCTCATATTTTCCATTCCAAGTTGGTCTGGTCATGTTTATTGTGGTTTGTGATCCAGCGAGAAATGAAATAAGAATGAGTTTTGATTGAGGTTGGCCACGTTGAAAGAGCAGATACATCCACTATGGCTGGAAGGTGGAGACCACTTACAACTATGCATTTGAGATCACCTCTCTATAAAAACTCAGCTCATGAACTCGCCTTTGCAGAGAGTACTAACAACAATACCGATTTCTGTTGAAAAGGTAATTTCAACTGCGCATTGGGTGAGCGATTCAGCTTGGAGCGATTCAGCGATGTGCGATCCGCCGATATCGCATCGGCGAAGTGGCAGGGAGGACTGACAAGGAGGCGTTCATATGTTGCGATGAGCGATCGCCGATATCGCTATCGACATTTTAAGAATGGAGCATAACTTTTTACAAATGAGCAATCATCGATGGGCCAGACCCGATGATGGTATTAATTCCTTTTGATAGATTATCGGATCCACAGTATTTTCGCAATCGGGGAAACCATGGGTGCACACTTTTGCATATATGTGTGCTATGCGATGAAGCTTGGACCCGATGGGCTCCCAAAGCCAAATTGAATACTGGTTGAAGTACATTCCTGCAAAATAAATTGAACGTGAAGTAAAAGTTACTTTACCGCAAGTTTTGTCAGTAAAACAGTAAATGCAAATTTACTGAGGGTTGGTAAGTTTTTGATGAAGTTTTTAATTTTTATTTTAGCGGGAGTATGGGCACAGGTAAAAAGTGGGTAAAACCATTTAAGTTTTTTTGTAGTATTGCAAGTGAAGACGTATGTAAGTTTTTGGTTGTCATATATATATATGTGTGTAATTTTCTTTGTATTAGAGTGGGTGTGTAATTGAGAAGGGAAGCATAGCAGTGCGTAAGAGATTGTTTTTGCAAAAGGATCCACGCAGCAGCGTGAGAAAAATATATATGTAATTTTCACACTGTAGTGAATTATTATTGTTGAATCCTTCTATGGAAGAGGAAGATTATAATCTGTAACAAAAGTTTTTTTTTAATGAATAGAAATCCCTGGTGTGTGTGAAAACTCTATCCTCTATTCTCAGAATTTTTTTTTTGGGGCTTCCCTGTGCAAAAGATCTTGAGGAGAAAACAGAGCATTGCTTTGTATTTAGTTTGTTTGTTTTTGGGATTTTATCAGAAAAATCCCCAACAGTGGTATCAGAGCAGGTTCAAGCTCTTTGAAAGTGTCAAAGAAGTTGAAAGAATGAGTTTTCTGGCTGCAGTAAATCTTCTCCAGCAAAGTGAAGACTCAGTTAAAAGGATCCAGGTATTTCTCAAAGTTTTTTTTTGTAGCAGCTGAAGAAACAGTCACTATTTTAAATACACAGTCAAGGATTTAAAAGCATAGTTAAAGAGTGCGAGAATGGCTAGCACCAGCACCAGCATGGGTATGTTTAATCCTCAATTCCCACAGTTCAATGGGAAAAACTATGACTATCGGGAAATAACCATGAAAGCCCTGTTTGCCTGTCAAGATTTATGGGAATTAGTTCAAGATGGTTTTGAATAACCAGCAGATGAAAATGAGTTTAATAGATTAATTCAGGCAGAGAAAGATCTATTAAAGAGCAATAGGAAGAAGGATTCAAAAGCCCTTGTATTTTTGTATCAAGCAGTGGACCAGAGTGTGTTTCCAAGAATAGCAGCAGCTAAAACATCCAAAGAGGCATGGCAAACTCTCAAGACAGCCTATCAAGGCATGGAGAAAGTGAAGACAGCAAAACTACAATTGCTGAGGAGAGATTTTGAAAATCTGTGCATGAAGGAGTCAGACAATATTGACTCATTCTTCACACATGTGATTGGTTTGGTCACACAAATGAGGACTCATGGAGAAGTTCTTGAAGAAAGGAGGATTGTGGAGAAACTATTGAGGGTCCTTCCCTCAAAGTTTGATGTGATTGTCACCACCATAGAAGAGACAAAGGATCTCTCAAACTTTTCAGTTGATGAACTTCATGCATCACTGATAACACATGAGCAGAGGTTGAGTAGAAATGAAAACTCATCTCTAGAACAAGCCTTCAAGACCCAGATGTCTTTTGGAAGACGAAGAGGTCAAGGCAGAGGAAATAAAAGAGGAAGAGGCAGAAGCCAGAACATAGGTGGAAGGAACATCCCAGCAAATGCTCAAAGAAGATGCAGCAATCCGAATCAGAACCAAAGCCAAGGCAGCAACCAACAAAGAGGACAACATCATGCTCAAGGACAGAGGTATGAAAAATCCAATGTCCAATGTTATTATTGTAAAAAATATGGGCACTATGCCATTGAGTGTAGGAAGAAGCAGCATGATATGAGTAATAGTTCTAGTGCAAATATCACTAGAGAAAATACAAGCCAAAATAATGTTTTATTAGCTTGTAACATGGCTGAAACAAACAGTGAGGATATATGGTTTTTAGATTCTGGTTGCAGCAACCATATGACAGGAAACTTAGCCCTGTTTTCTGCTTTAGATCAAAATGTGAAATCAGAAGTCACACTTGGGACTGATAGCAAAATTTCTGTTATGGGAAAAGGAGAAGTCAAAATATTTACAAAGAAGGGTGAAAAGAAAACCATAACAGATGTCTACTATGTCCCTGGAATGAGATGTAACCTCTTGAGTATTGGACAGCTTGTCCATAAGGGGTACAATGTTTTCTTTAAGAATGATGTATGCACCATCATGGATATAGCACCCAGCAAAAGATGCATTGCTGAAGGAGAAATGACGAGGAACAGGATGTTCCCTCTCAGAATAAGGGCAGATTTGAAGAACAAAGAAGTAATTGCAACAGTTACCCAAGAGGCTTTCCAAAGCATGCCAAAGGACGAAAATTGGTTGTGGCACTTGAGATTTGGACATCTCAACTTTGGAGGTCTTAATTTGTTGAGCAGAAAAGGAATGGTAAGAGGATTACCATTGATAGAGAAACCGGACAGCCTTTGTGAAGGTTTCATATTGGGAAAACAACACAGAGAAAGTTTTCCATCAGGGAAATGCATAAGGGCCAAAGCACCCTTAGAGATTGTACACTCAGATGTTTGTGGACCGATGCAAAATCCATCACTAGCAGGCAGCCAATATTTTCTAACTTTCATTGATGATTTTACTAGAAAAACTTGGGTTTATTTTTTAAAGAACAAAAGTGAAGTGTTTGAAAAATTCTGAAATTTCAAAGCACTTGTGGAAAATCAAAGCGGGCTGCATATGAAAGTTCTGAGAACTGACAGAGGAGGTGAGTATATCTCCAAAGAATTCCTACAATTTTGTAGAGAAAATGGAATTCACAAGCAATTTACAGCAAGGTACACCCCACAGCAAAATGGAGTTGCTGAAAGGAAGAATAGGACCATCATGGATATGGCAAGGAGCATGTTGAAGGCAAAGCATTTGCCAAATGATTATTGGGCTGAAACTGTAAATTGTGCAGTGTATATTTTGAACAGGTGTCCTACAAAAGCTGTGATGAATAGAGTGCCTGAAGAAGTATGGAGTGAGAGAAAGCAAGGAGTCACCCACATGAAAGTTTTTGGATGTGTGGCTTATGCACACATTCCAGATCAGCTAAGGAGGAAGTTGGATAGCAAAGGGGAGAAATGTATCTTCATTGGATACAGCGAAGAATCCAAAGCTTACAGATTGTATATCCCATCTACCAAGAAGTTTTTTGTGAGCAGAGATGTTCAATTCATTAAAGAGGAAGCTTGGGATGGAAGCATAGAGAAAACAGTGAATGTTAAAAACTGTTTGTCCCATGATGAAGATGATGAGGAGATGGATGAAACACATCCCCAAACAGCAATGCCAACACAAGGACAGCAAGGAACACCCTTGAGGAGAAATGAGAGTGCTTCTCCAAGCACACCACAAAGTGGAAATTCAAGTGCATCTTCAAGCACTCACACACCGAGTGAAAGAGGTAAGAAATTTAGAAATTTAAGTGACATTTATGATGAAGGAATGAATTCCTTGTTTGCTTTGTATTGTCATGTTGATGACCCTATTCATTTTGAAGATGCTATTAAGGATAAGAAATGGATAGAAGCTATGGATGAGGAGATAAATGCCATAGAAAGAAACAAGACATGGGATTTGGTTGAGTTACCAAAAGGTAAGGAAGTCATTGGAGTTAAATGGGTCTATAAGACCAAGTGCAATGCTGAAGGCAAAATTGAAAGACACAAAGCAAGGCTGGTTGTCAAAAGATACAAGTAGCAGTATGGGAGAGATTATGAGGAAAATTTCGCACCAGTTGCAAGAATGGAAACT
This sequence comes from Pinus taeda, assembly GCA_000404065.3. NCBI lineage: Eukaryota > Viridiplantae > Streptophyta > Pinopsida > Pinales > Pinaceae > Pinus > Pinus taeda. The sequence continues at coordinate 84,284 of APFE031014199.1, forward strand.
GTGAGAGCAGTGTTGTCCATAGCAGCACAAAACAAGTGGAAAGTTTACCAAATGGACGTGAAGTCAGCATTCCTAAATGGAGTGTTAAATGAGGAGGTCTTATTGAACACCTCTAAGGCTAGAAGAAGAAAGCAAGAACACAAAGTATGCAATTGAAAAAAAGCTCTTTATGGGCTGAAGCAAGCGCCAAGAGCTGGTACAGTAAGGAAGATTTCTATCTACTGGAAAATGAGTTGAAAAATGTGAGGGAGAACCCCCGTCTACAGCAAAGAAAAGGATGGAAAGATTAAATTGTTGTTTATATGTGAGATGTGATTTTTACAGGTAATGATGACTACCTCATGAAAATTCCAAATCAGTCATGAAAGAAGAATTTGAAATGACTGACATGGGTTTGCTGAGATACTTCTTAGGAATAGAAGTAGATCAAAATGAAAAAGGAATTTTTATCTCTCAAGCGAGATATGTAAATGAAGTGTTGGGCAAATTTAATATGCAAGAGTGCAATGCAGCGATCACTCCCATGGTAATGGGACTAAAACTCAGCAAAGAGGACAACAGCAAGGATTTTGATCCTAGCTTATATAAGAGTATAGTTGGCAGCCTCATGTATTTAACAGCAACTAGGCCAGACATAATGATTGCTGTTAGTTTAATTTCCAGATTCATGGAGAGGCCAAAGGAAGCACATTGGCAAGCAACAAAAAGAATTCTGAGGTATGTTAAAGGTACTAAAAGTTTTGGCATCTTATATAATGTCTCAGAACATTCAGATTTAGTTGGGTACACTGATAGTGATTGGGCTGGAAGTATGGATGATCAGAAAAGCACTTCCGGTTATGTTTTTCACATGGGTTTAGGAGCCATTTCATGGGCTTCTAAGAAGCAGTCCATTGTAGCATTGTCTACAGCAGAGGCTGAATATGTGGCAGCTACAGTAGCAACATGCCAAGCAGTGTGGATGAGAAGAATGTTGAGGAGCTTAGGCCAAGAGCAAGCAAAAGCAACAGTGATTCTTTGTGAAAATAGCTCAGCTATTGCATTATCAAAGAATTCAGTGTTTCATAAGAGAACGAAACACATCGACACAAGGTTTCATTATATCAAAGAATTGGTGAATAATGGAGAAATCATTTTACAACATTGCAGGACTCAGGAACAGGTAGCAGACATCTTGACAAAGCCTCTGGACCAGAAAAGCTTTGATTTTTTGAGAAAGTGTTTGGGTATGACTGAATGCCCAACAGTTGAAATTAAAGGGGAGTGTTGAAAAGGTAATTTCAACTCCGCATCGGGTGAGGGATTCAGCTTGGAGCGATTCAGCGATGTGCGATCCGCCGATATCACATCGGCGAAGTGGCAGGGAGGACTGACAAGGAGGCGTTCATATGTTGCGATGAGCGATCGCCGATATCGCTATCAGCATATCGCTATTGGCATTTTAAGAATGGAGCATAACTTTTTACAAATGAGCAATCGCCGATGGGCCGGACCCGACGATGGTATTAATTCCTTTTGATAGATTATCAGATCCACAGTATTTTCGCAATTGGGAAAACCATGGGTGCACACTTTTGCATATATGTGTGCTATGCGATGAAGCTCGGACTCGATGGGCTCCCAAAGCCAAATTGAATACTGGTTGAAGTACATGCCTGCAAAATAAATTCAATGTGAAGTAAAAGTTACTTTACCGCAAGTTTTGTTAGTAAAACAGTAAATGCAAATTTACTGAGGGTTGGTAAGTTTTTGATGAAGTTTTTAATTTTTATTTCAGCGGGAGTATGGGCACAGGTAAAAAGTGGGTAAAACCATTTAAGTTTTTTTTGTAGTATTGCAAGTGAAGACGTATGTAAGTTTTTGGTTGTCATATATATATATATGTGTGTAATTTTCTTTGTATTAGAGTGGGTGTGTAATTGAGAAGGGAAGCACAACAGTCCATAAGAGATTGTTTTTGCAAAAGGAACCATGCAGCAGCGTGAGAAAAATATATATGTAATTTTCACACTGTAGTGAATTATTATTGTTGAATCCCTCTATGGAAGAGGAAGATTATAATCTGTAACAGAATCTTTTTTTTAATGAATAGAAATCCCTGGTGTGTGTGAAAACTCTGTCCTCTATTCTCAGAATTTTTTTTTTTGGGGATTCCCTGTGCAAAAGAGCCTGAGGAGAAAACAGAGCATTGCTCTGTATTGAGTTTGTTTGTTTTTGGGATTTTATCAGAAAAATCCCCAACAATTTCTGGATATCATATCATGGAGTCCAAGTGTTGCATTTGGATTCAATTTGTGGTGTATATTCTGGTAATCAATATTTGCAGGGCCGATGGCCATGATATGGTAAGCCCTGGCCCTGGGAGATGGGAAGTGGTGGTTGAAAATGGAGGTGTGTCGGCGATGCATATGGCCACCACCATTATGGGTACAGTGGTGATGTACGATTACACAGATTTTGGTGATTCTAATATAAGCCTCGCAAATGGAATTTGCATAGGTAAATCAGCTGGTTATGATTGCTCAGCTCACTCCATAGAATACAACATTGCTACAAACAAGGTGAGACCGTTGACGCTGAGGACTGATACTTGGTGTTCATCGGGAGCCTTTGCTGCAGACGGTACTTTGGTTAGCACTGGTGGATGGAACGATGGATACATGAGCGTTCGTAAATTTGTACCTTGTGAAACTTCTACATGTGATTGGGTTGATCTAGCTGGTGAACCTGGATCTGGGCTTTTGGACAGTAGATGGTATGCTTCAAACCAGATCCTTCTTGACGGTAGAAGTATTGTTGTGGGCGACAACTACGCTTTTACCTACAAATTCCTGCCACCAAGGAAGCCTGGTGAGGGAGCTTACAATCTGACGTTTCTAGAAGACACCTATGCGTCCCAAAACCTGCAGAGCATGTACAATCTCTATCCTTTTCTTCATCTCTCATCCGATGGAAATCTCTTCATCTTCGCCAACAGTGATTCCATCTTGCTTGATTACCAAAGAAATGTTGTGGTCAGACATTTTCCAAGAATCCCAGATGGCCCAAGAAATTACCCCACCACCGCCTCATCTGTGATGCTGCCACTGTCCGCATCTAATGCATTTCGAAGAACAGAAATTATGATCTGCGGTGGTGCTCCTGTTGAGAGTTACAATTTGTCACTCACAGGGATTTTCACTGACACGCTCCAGAGCTGTGGAAGAATGGTTATCACAGATCCCAATGCTAATTGGGCAATGGAGAACATGCCTGCTCCCAGAGTTCTGGGAGATATGCTGCTTCTGCCCACCGGTGAAATTCTGATTATCAATGGAGCAGAGAAGGGATGTGTAGGTTATGGGCAAGCAACCAATCCAACTCTTGCTCCTTATTTATACAGACCTAATGCATTGCCAGGGCAACGCTTCTCAGTACTCGCAAGTTCCACTGTTCCAAGAATGTATCATTCCACTGCAATTGTATTGCCTGATGGTAGGATTTTTGTGGGAGGTTCCAACCCCAACAAAAATTATACTTTCACCGTTATGTTTGCCACAGAGCTTCGTCTGCAAGCATACAGTCCTTATTACTTAGACGAATCTTCCCTGAAGCCCACCATCATTTCTGTGCTGCCTGCTTCGGTCACTTATGGGGGTAGCTTCAAGGTTCAGTTCGCTGCAAATAATCACCATAACATTTCCATTCAGTTCAACATTTATCCTCCAACCTTCACTACTCACTCTTTTTCCATGCATCAGAGATTGCTTCTGCTTGCATCTGCCAGCCCACAATTAGAATTAGTAGGAGGAGCAGGGCAGAATATTTATAGTGCCCTAGTAACGGCACCTCCCACCCCTGTTGCAGCACCGCCTGGGTACTACATGCTATTCGTGCTCAACAGTGGAATACCCAGCGCTGCCACTTGGATTCATTTGTCTTCTAATTAGACTCATTCTTCTGCTTTGACATTTTCAATAATCTCATATGTACTTTACTCTACTCTACCGTACTGAGTGAGTGCTGCAAGGGTAAGTTCTGGTACATTTCTTTCACCAATGTAGTGAAAAAGCAATCAAAGTTTTGGGTTTCTTTTCTTTCTGTAGGGAAGAAATTTGAAATTTGCTACGAGGAGTTTTTCTTCAAAATTGTAAATTTTTTTCACTCACGTGGTGAAAAAGTAATAAAAGTTTTGGGTCTTCTTTTTTCTATGGGATGAAATTTGAAATTTGTTATGAAGCCTCTCTTTTCAAAATTATATATTTCTTTCACCGATGTAGTGAAAAAGCAATAAAAGTTTTGGGTCTTCTTTTTTCTATTTTTCCTTTATTTAAGGAATTTTGAAATTTGTTGAGAATCGTTTTTTTCAAAATTGTTATATGAAGTAAAGGATATTATTATATAAAGTGTCATGTTAGATTGTTATTATAGAAAGTGTGATGTTAAATGTTTCTTTTTTTTTTCCTTTATGTAAGGAACTTTGAAATTTGTTGAGAATCGTTTCTTTTCAAAATTGTTATATGAAGTAAAGGATATTATTATATAAAGTGTCGTGTTAGATTGTTATGATAGAAAGTGTGATGTTAAATGTAAAAAGACGAGGATGTTTAAAATGTTAATTATATATTTATTCTTTTAAAATTAATCCACTCTGATTAATGCTAATAAAATACTCATCATATTCAAGTGTATTAAGTATCAAGATATAATTATCATTATTTTAAATTTGATAAAAAACTATTTTAGTTTAAACTTAAAAAAAAACACACACACACATGTTATGATTTTAAAACTCAACCTACGATTATGAATCACATAAATTTCCCAAATCTTAAACTTGTTATAAATTTAAAATGATTAAATTTTTTAACAATAAAATTTGAGATTAAAATCATTTAATATAAAATTAATTAACTACAATATCTTACTTACTTTTATTATCCAAAAACTTGTATAATTAATTTGATTATATATTTTTTCAATTAAAAGCAAATTGTCTATTTGACACAAATAAATATAATATTAACAAAATTTAATAAACACATTTACCAATGAGTTTTTAAGCATTTATAAAATTATATAATATTATAAGATAAATTTACTTTTATTGTTTGTAATGGTAAATTATAATATTAAATAAACAATTATTGTTAACGATCAACTAAACACTTAGATTACTCTAATAATAAAAATATCTAATAAGATATTATTATAATTAATGATGTAGTCTAAGTGTTTCATGCTTTATTTTTCTTCACTAGAATCTAGATTGTCATTTTCCAGTGTCTAAGATATTTATTTTTTTCCAATATTGTAATCAACTCAGTGACAAGCTTAGAAAACTAGGATTAGGTGGACTACATAGATCAAGCCCTCAAGCTAGTGATTTCAACACATTATTATAACAAAAAAATAAATAAAAATAAAAAAATCTATGGATTGCTTAGCCAATCCATTATACCGAAATCCTTCGACCTTTATATGCACAATTCAATCAATCAATCGCCAGTGGAGATCCATTGGCCAAAAATGGCCAAAGTGTAATGTACCTCAATTTACTCAACTATTTTTTTCTTTCATTTTGCAATTAATTAAAAAAATACTCATTATATGAATCTAAGGTTTTACCTCATCATACATCTCATTTCAAAACATTTTTTCTCTAACACAATTTAGTAACATTTTCCATGGCTAGTGAAAAGAGAATTCTAGATGGTCCCTTGCTCACTAGTCTAGACACAACACCATACTCGTTCTAGGCATAACTTCTTGGTCAGCCCGATCATACTATAGGGATCCATCTCGATTTTATTGGTTAACATATAACACCCTTCCTAAATGCTACATGTGATACTCGTACCCTTTCATCCCAATATAATTTAACATAAGGGACTTAGGCTTTATGAATAATAAATCCATTGTACTCTATCTTATATACTTATGGTGTATCTAAGTCTCTCTTTTCTCTTTCCCATACTTTATATATTTTTCCCATGGCATTAAGCTTCTCCATGGTATCATACCCATTTATGTTACCTCCTTGCTTTGCATACTCATAATTTTGTTTATGCACTACAAAAAAATTACTATTTTGTCCACCCTTAGCTCACTTATCTTTCTTTCTCGAACTAGGTTAAAAACATTATCCTTGGCATATATTATTATTACTATTTCGAAATAATTATATGACATGCAATTATCATAGTAAACCACCCCTCAACCTCCAACTTCAATGCTAACTTGGTCAAATGTGATGTACCTTCCTCAACCCTTAGTTCTTGTTTTCATGGAATTCATGGATCAATAATTCAATTGGGTGATTGATGTGATTAGTTAAAGAGCTTGGTGTGTGTCATGTGACCATGCTACATGGTCTTGTAATACTGTTTCACACCGTGACTAGCACGTGGACCCAATGTGGTTGATTATTTGGATGGTGAGGCTTACTGTACACGGGGATTGTCACAAGTCCACTTTCTAGAATTATAAATATATTTTTTAAAGAAATAAATACTAATGTAGTTCAATAAGTTCATATTCATCAGGTTTCCCTACCCCTAAAACAGTGTCCAGTGTGTAGACTGGGTAGGGGGATGTCTCATAAAGTTATCCTTCTTCCTCATCCTCTAACAATAAGGGCAAGTCATGCTCAATAGAAGGTTGAGGAGGAGGGTACATCACAAGTATTTTTTGATGGATGCCCATTCTTTATGGTCATGTTCGCAACCCTGCAACTAATGAGGCATCAAAAGTGGCCAACCAAGGTCTTCCTAAGATGATAGGATAACCATTAAACTTGGTTTTGGGTTGCAGGACAAGGAAATGAGTGGGACACTCCCAAGAGTCAATGGAGACCATTACATCCTCAATAAATCCCTCGGGAGCTATTATGGGTCTATCTGCAAGCTACAATATGTAACCGGCCTCCACGAAAATCTACCCAAGTAACTGTCCAACTAGGGTAAACGTGTGACGAGAGAGGTAACTATAAGGGATTCAACCTCCTTGGTGACCTTAAAGAAATGGAATCGACGGAAACAAATCAAACATACCTTCCACATCAGCAACAATACCCCCAGGGGACGTCCTAGCCACTCAGGAATCCTGCCCCTAGGTCCCACTGACCTTTTAGACCTCTTAACCTTTGGATGCTCTCGTGCTATGGGCATGCCAGCATCTAGGGACCTCTTGACACTCTCATAGGCCTACAAGCCACCATCGAAGGACTTTTCCCAGTGGACCTGTGCCAACATCCCTTGAAATCAAGGCACTTTTCTAGCCCAGAATTTCGGCCACTCCCCAGAATTTGTGTAACTTTTAGAATCCATCGAAGACATGATGACAAAGATAAAAAAAAAAAAGGTGAGAAATAAAACTCAGGAATAAGCCTAACCATCCCCAACTGCGTTTGACATTCTGTCAAACACTTAGAATCAATGAAACCTACAGGTTTAGGATACAAGACAAAGCATGAATGACCAAAAACACTTATGAACCATGGAAAGAAGGATCACCAACGTCTCCATTGAGCTATTATAACATCAATTAGGTCTTGCATCCATCATTTTAAAATTCAAAATTAAATACATGAAATAACCATAAAATGAATCAACCAATTAACCATGCTTATAACAATCATAAAACTAGGTAAATATCAGAGATATGACATCCTTTAAATCCACATATAAACAAGTGAAAGAGTAAGAGAACTTAGCTTTCATTACTAATATGCAAATCTGAAAAGTTTCAGGACTTCCATGTACCAACCAACTGTAGAAATGGGTGAACCAAATATTTCTTTTAGCCAATCACCCCCATGCCATATTCCAAATGTGGATGTGGGATCTCATAAGAAAACCAATCCAAAAACAACCAAGGGAATCCAAAGGTTAAACCACCTCCACCCTCATCAAATCGTGATCACACCGAAATTGGTGCTCCGATCATAACCGAATCGAACTATGAATTCCATCTCCACTCCATCACTATCCTTGAGGAATTTTTGACTTCTTGCCTCTCAAGCTTTACTGCAATCCAACCACGGATCACTTGGCCCTAAACCGAGACCAGTCTCTCAAGCTTTACCACAATCTACACTGGATCATTAGGCCCTAAACTGAGATTCCTCCCTCAGAGTTTACCGTGTATCCTTCCAAACTGGATCAAGGGATTCCTTGGCCTTTGGGAATGAACCTTGAGACCACCTCTGCCCGAAGTTCTGAAATCCATCCGAAAAAACCAAAGATCCAAACCGAAAAAAATATCCCAACACCATGGCATCCAGAAAAATGCGAGGCTAGGCCGAAAACCACTGTCATAACCCGGAAACGCCATGCCACTAACAACAAGAGAACCATACACCAACAAGCAAAGCCATGCATGTACAAACCAACGAGGAAATCAAACATGCAATATGCTACCTGCAAGTATTCCTGATGAAGCTCCCTGATCCTGCTCTTCTTCCTTGATCCTTGCTTTCCTTCCTTTCCTTTCCTTGCTTGCTTTTCCCTTCCTTGCTCTAAAACGTAAGCAAAAACTTGAGCCAAGTGTTTACATTGACCAAGATGTTGCCAACTAATCCTCATAAGCCTTTTTGTCAATGAGTACTCTATTTTCTTCAATTTCCATCATTTTCATTCAATTTCCTCCTCACATGCAACCTATGACCTTTTACCTCACTTTTCTCCTAATTTCCTTTATTTTCATAAACAAATGAGCCAAAATTCCTTTTTTTCCTTTTAATGCCTTTGCCTTTTCATTTTCCAATCTCCTTTGTCATAATAAACTGCAATCTCCTTTCCCATAGTAAACTGACTGAACACCCAAACCAGGATGTCCTACCCAAAATTAATCTTGGAATAAGTGTCCCTTGCCCATGGTCTTATTCTTTCCTTTATATACCTTATTACATGGAATTTTCATGAGGGTTGTTACACAATATCATAGTAGTCTTCCTCAAGCCCCCTTAGAGGTTTAGCTTGAGAATGGTTTCCCTAGTCATCACATTGATTGCAGCCCCAAGGTCAATCAAGGTATTAGGGACCATAATGCCATCAATGTGCACAAACACTGCTGGGCTACCATTATCCAAGTACTTTGGGGAGATTACCGTCCCAAGCATTAGGTCAAACAATTGTCCAACAAAATGGATAGTGGGGTATCTATTCTTCTTCTCCTAGGTATTTTGAAACACACTTCCTTGATAAGCTTGTTGTAAATGGGGACATCTTTGATGGCTCGGAGAAGGGGTATTTTTACACACAAGTTCTTCAATTCTCCCCAAAGCTAAGCCTCTTCTAGGGCGTGTTGTTTAGGGTGGACCAACCATTCATGGTAAGGAGGTGCATTGGATTGAGGGGCAGTCTATTCGTTCTCTTCAATCTCTCTATGTGGAAAAGGTGGGTGATTATCTAAAATCACCTTCTGAGAAGGAAGGTTGATCTCTTGGATTTCCACAACATAAGCATGCTAGGATGTCTCCCCACTATAAACCTATTGTTCCTACTTATTGTTCAGGTTCAGTTTGGGTTGAGAGAGCATTTGAGGTTTCTTAAGTGGGCTATGGTGAGGGAGCTATGGTTGAGGTTGAGGTGGAGGTAGTAGAGCAGGAGGTTGTGTTGTTTGAGGCCTCCACCCTGGTGAGAGGTTTCTCCATTGGGAATATTGTGGTGGACATGGTTGGAAAGGAGGGTTAATAGGACAAGGAGGATATTGAGGAGTATAAGGCCGAAGAGGAGGTGTGGGCCATGATGGATGAGTGGAAGGAAACCAAGGCTGGAAAGGTGCATTCTTATTTGGATTTTAATGAGGATAGTGCAAACCTGGCATTCCCTGCTAATATGTTTGAGGGCCTTAAGGCATCCTTTGGTTAATAAAGCAGAGTTTCTCTGAACCACCTTTTTCCGCTTGGTATATAGCCTTCAAACCTATCATAGAGAGACGTTCATATATTGCATGATTTTCTTTACAAACAAAGCAGAATCCTATGACATTCAGTGGGCACTCATTCCTAGGGTGTCTCTCAGTGCATCTAAGGTGGAAGATACCTAGTGCCCTTTCTGCTTCCTCTTGGTTCCTTTTAATTTGCGTTGTATCCATCTGTAGGGGAAACATATGCAACATGCCACTCTTAAAATCCTCTAATGTACTTCCTATCCCATGTTTGAGGGCTGGTGTAAAGGGAGATGAACTAACCAAGCCTTGTATAGACCCACCCTTTTTTCTAGCAGCCCTAGAGTGATTTGTATATATTGTTTTGATCACATCATAAAGAAATTAAGAGGTGTCTCTTCAAGACAACATGTTGAGGGTTTCCATTACATCCTCCCGGATCCCTCATAGAAGAACTAGCTTGAGTGATTCGAGATGAAGGGTACAATTAGCCCTCCTATAATTGAGTTGGAATCTTTCCTCATAGTCCTCTAAGGATTCATTTGTTCCTAGGGTCATCCTAAAGATTTCCTACTTTGTTTCCTTGGAACTGTAGTAATCACTGTACTTGTCATTGAAGGCTTGTTGGATTTAGGCCTAGGTAGTGATGTTGCCTTCAGGTAAATCATAAACGAGTGCAAGGGTACATCTTTGTGGGTATATGGAAGTAAATTTAGCTTATGTTCATCCAAGGCATAGTCATAGGTCCTACAAAAAACGACAAATTCAAACACGAAGGTGTGAGGATCCCCAGAGGTTAGGCCATGGAAACGTAGAAGGGAAATATGGCTTATATTATTCATTCTGGCCTACCCATTAGTTTCCATGATAGGGAAAATCTCATCTTATCTATTTTTAGCCATGGTTTGTGTAGGTGAGATATGTTTTTCTTCCCCTATGCGTTCCTCAAAAATTCCAAGTTCCTCTCCTAGAGGCTTTTTTAATTCCCATATAGTGAAAGAGGAACGTTCACAATCACCAGAGAAGAATAAAAGCTGACTTCTTGAAGGGGTGGGGGTTTTTGGTAAGAATTTCCCTTGATTTTCCCTACTCCTACGAGGCATGAAAGAACTAGCTATGTTTTTTGAGTTCTCTTTGTCCTTTTTTTTTTTTTCCCGTGAAGCTTTCAAACCAATAAGACTAATGCAAAGCAAAAAACAAGTAACTCCTAAGTAGAAACAACACCTACTTGAACACCTTCCCGACAACAGCGCCAAAAAATGATGAGCTATGGCATTGCACTAAGGATGTTGCAACTCCCAATGCTTATCAACCTAAATTATCAACTTGGGGTTCATGCAAACTTAGAGGTGATAGTGCTATATGCACAACACGGTAGCTTCTAGTCATGTCATCCTCAGTCATTAGATTAGATCAAGGTATTCAAATACCACTCCTTCGACTAACTACAAATATAATTTCTTATGAAAGCATATCATGATTGCAAGGAGATGAACTTGATTCTAACGACAGGAATGAAAATTCCATTAATTAAACGTAAATGCTAATTTAAATGTCATGAAAGGGAAAGGCTAGTCTAGTTGCAAAAGTAAACCCCGCCACTCTATTTGCACACTGTTGTAGCGGCTACAACCACCCTCCAAAAGTTTTTCTTAGATACGTTTTGGAGCCTCCTTACCAACCATCCTCAACAGCATGTCTTGCACTATCAAGTGCATGAGATTTAGTGGTTTTCTAGCAGCTTCCCAGCCTCTGCATGATAGCTTGTTACACTCTCGTCAGAGGTTGCTTCTGTAGAGTTGGTCTAGCTGCTGGCTGAGCAACTCCCTCAAGAAATTGCACAATACTAGAGGGGAACCAGTCTCCCCTCCAGAAATTGCGCAAATCTGACTTGCAGCCTACTGGGCTCAGAAACTACGCAATTTCTATATGCAATACCTATATGTCATGTTGTTATCATTGTAAACTGCCCCTCAACCTCTTCTTTCAATATTATATTGGTTAAATGCGATGTACCATCGTCAACCCTTAGTCCTTGTTTTGATAGAATTCACTGATCAACCATTTAAGTGGGTTACTCATACAATTTTTTAAACAGTGTGGTGTGCATCACATGATAATGCTACATGGTCATGTAACATTGGTTCACAAGAGTGCTAGGGCATGGCCCACATCTGGTTAATTATTCAGATGGTCAAGATCACAAAGGGTGATCCAACGATATAGAAATTTGGATAGATAACCTATCTTTATTTCCATTCCATTTCTTCATTTTGTATTTTTTGGCCACTTGACACGCTTCTCTGCAACTAAGACAGTTGCGTTGAGTTATGACCATAGACTTTCCCACTCAATTATTGGTGTGGCCATTTCATTCCCCATAAGAGATCTTAATATTCTCAAGAGAACAACTTGAATGCATTTTTGAGCTACTTAAGATGTAAACTTTGACCTTGGGAATTCGATTTTTTCCTCTCACTAGATTTATGTCATAACATGTGGGTGTCGTACATTAATTTTCTAAAAATATATACTCTTAAACACAAACACACACACACACAAATTTCATTTAATATGTTGATCTTTTTTGAATTTTTAAGGTAAATGAAGTTTTAGAATTTTAAAGCAAATTAATAACTAATAAAAAATTTTTAAATATTTTTTAAATAATGAAATAATATCAAGTTCATTTTAAATAGTTAAAATAATTGTCAAGTGGGTGTAGATTAGGGAGGAGGTGATATTATCCTCCCCACTGAGGATTCCAACCCCATCTATACTGACAGGCTCACTCCTTGGGAATCACATCTACATAAATAATTTGTCTATCTTATTAGATGTGAAACTAAATTAACATTGAAACTCAAAGAGAAATATAGTGATTATAACGTTCAAGATATCCCAAGTGCTAGAGCACAGAGATATCTTAAAGAGAGGGAATGAATTATTGGGATGAGAGTGGATAGACCTTCTTAGTTCATATTTTATTAGGGATTATAATTCAATTGCATTTACTTGGATATTGTAGGATGCATAAAATAGTATTTCTCAAGGGAGAGTATACCTAGTAGGCTATGTGCCATCCATGTTGTTGGATTCTTAAGCTCATTTTAATTTACAATTCTAATTAATAGCAAATTGTGTGAAAAGTTTAACATTATAATTTTTTCTAAACATTTTTAAAGCATTAAAATTAGAACTCTACTGAAATCTTGATTAATAATAAAGTAACAATTTTTTCCAATTTAAGAATTTTAATATTTCCTAGGAGAAGAAAACCTTACACACACACACACACACATATTTTCCAAACTACGATTTTTAGTATTTCCTCGGAGAAGAAAACCTCTCTCTCACACACACAAACACATTACAGTTGTAAAAAAATTGTTTTTTAATATTTAATAAATTTCCACATTTTTTATAATTTTATTCAAATACACAATCAATACACTAACCTTATAATTTATTAGTAAATACAAAATCATTATAAATTTAGTTACAAACATAATATATAAATTATTCATTTAATTTAAATTTGAGTACTCGTGACTTTTATGGGATTCCCCAAAAATATGCTCAAAACTCCCAAAAATCTCACTTAAAGACTACTCCATTAAAATTACATCTCATTCTACACATTTTAAATAAGCATGTGTAAGAGAAATATTATAAAGAATTAGAACCCTTATTGTATACCATCCTCATTTAAAGTTTGTTATATGAATATTGATGTTAGCATTTATGTTCATGGACATGAATAGTATGCATACAAGACTTCATTTTGAGTTGCTTATATTTGGTGAACCGGGTTGTTTGATATTTTAATGTAAAGATTAGACAATCAACAATCTCTTAATAAGATTTTTAATGGTGTTTTAACTAGCATTAATGGATTTAATGATATTTAATTTAAAGATTCAATTTACTTGTTTTGGTGTTTTTTTGTTGTTGATACTATTCTTTATGATATTATAACTTTTTGTTATTTAATATTTATTTTCAAACTCAAATATAAATAATAAATAATGATCACATTTTTAACTTGTTCAAAACAAACAAACAAAAAAGATAGATGAAGCTATTTAGTTTATGTACCAAAATTTTCCAATTTATATTGGAATATTTAAATAAGAAATATATCCATATTTTAGCTATTTTAAGTTTTGAAGATTCAACAGGGATAATTTTATGCCAATTGTTGTATTAGGGAAGATATTTGTTAAAAGTTTGAAGTTTGAGTTGCATAACTTGCACAATTTAGGTGATAGAGGAGTTTTCAACCCATTTGTCTAGTCAAAAGCACATTTTAAACTACTAAACATCACAATCTCGCTCACAAATGTGTGCAATAATTAAACAAAACCACAATTTAACATATAACATATTCACAATTTACTTCATGTATCTTGAGGTGGGTGATATTTAATGTTTTTGAAAATGGGATTTTGGCAATAATGTTTTGATTTGTATTAATGAATTTAATGATATTACTCAATTTTACTTGTTTTATATAGTTGGTAATTTTTTTGTTGTTGATGCAATTCTTTATGATATTATAACTTTTTTGTTATTCAATATGTAGTTTTAAACTCATAAACATATCACATTTCTGCCCTATCATGTTAAAAGAAGAACATGGAATAATTAGATGGAATTGTTTAGATTACTTGACACAATTCCCTAGTTTTTGGTGGAATATTTAAGCAAGAAATATAGTCATAGTCTCGCTGTTTTAAGTTTTGGAGATTTCATAGGCATATGTTTTTGTCAAATTTTCCATTATTAAGGCATATATTTGTTAAAATTTAGAAGTGTGATTTGTATAATCTAGAGGTAGGTGCCGGAGGAGTATTCAAGGGGTTGAATCCATTTTTGTAGAAAAAAACACACTTTAAACAACTAATATCACAATTCCCCCCACAAAGTTTTTTGTAACCTTAACGAGTTGTTTTTAGTGAGATTTTTTGGAATCCTTTCTGGTGGGATTTTCCTGTCTAATTTCTCTAAAACCCTGTAGGAATTTATTGAAATCACTTTTCAGGATGGGTGCTGAATCTATATATACAGTCAAAAAACGAGTTTAAATAACACAAATCAAGATGCCACCTCAATTTTTTCTCAGCCAAATTGTACAGTGGAAAGTGCAAAAAATTGTACTAAAAATGACTCTTCACGTTAATATATTTTTGCCACCTTAAAATATATATAATAATAATTATAAACGTGAGACGTTTATTGTGATTGTGAAAATAGAGTTTTGGAAATGCTATTTTGCTTATATTTTCCATTCCAAGTTGGTCTAGTCATGTTTATTGTGGTTTGTGATCCAACCAGAAATGAAATAAGAGTGAGTTTTGATTGAGGTTGGCCACGTTGAAAGAGCAGATACATCCACTATGGCTGGAAGGTGGAGACCACTTACAACTATGCATTTGAGATCACCTCTCTATAAAAACTCAACTCATGAACTCGCCTTTGCAGAGAGTACCAACAACAATACCGATTTCTGGATATCATATAATGGAGTCCAAGTGTTGCATTTGGGTTCAATTTGTGGTGTATATTCTGGTAATCAATATTTGCAGGGCCGATGGCCGTGATATGGTAAGCCCTGGCCCTGGGAGATGGGAAGTGGTGGTTGAAAATGGAGGTGTGTCGGTGATGCATATGGCCACCACCATTATGGGTACAGTGGTGATGTACGATTACACAGATTTTGGTGATTCTAATATAAGCCTCACAAATGGAATTTGCATAGGTAAATCAGCTGGTTATGATTGCTCAGCTCACTTCATAGAATACAACATTGCTACAAACAAGGTGAGACCGTTGACGCTGAGGACATGAGCGTTCGTAAATTTGTACCTTGTGAAACTTCTACATGTGATTGGGTTGATCCAGCTGGTGAACCTGGATCTGGGCTTTTGGACAGTCGATGGTATGCTTCAAACCAGATCCTTCCTGACGGTAGAAGTATTGTTGTGGGTGGCAACTACGCTTTTACCTACGAATTCCTGCCACCAAGGAAGCCTGGTTGTTGAATATGTAATTTCTACGCAGCATTTAATACGCCCAAAACCACCAAAGTAAAACCACAAACCCGAGGTAAGTTTCTTGGAACCGCTTTTGCGTGGAGTGGTTTTCGTACATAGGCGCTCCGAGAAAATTTAGTGTTGACGCGTGGCAGAGGCATGACATCACCCTCTGACAGCTTCTCGGAAGGTAAATGTCGGTTAAAAATGCTCTTCCGATATCTCTGTCCCCCGTCCAATTTGCTCCATCAATCTCCGCCATCGATTGCGCCAAGATGCATATGGGCCTGCATCAAATAAATATTGCGTGGAGTAATAGTTTTGTTTGACCAGAGTTTTAGAAAAACATTTAATGAAGTTTAATGCTAGTCGCAGATTTTAGGTATAAGTTTTTAATTTTAATGTTTTTAAATTAACGGGAGTAAGTTTTATGTTTCACCTTAAAAAGGTCAAACAATATATGTAATTTTGTTTTGTTCATTGATATACATGCATTTGTAATGCAAAGGGAAGTGAAAAAAAAAAAAACCAGAACGCGGCAGCGTGAAAATTCCTGGTTGATGCAGTGAAATGAAATATATTTACGCACAGTAGTGCAGTAAATGTTTTCGTTGTTGAACATGAAAAGCAAGATAGGTGTAGCAGCGCGACAGTGAAGGAAATTTCCTTTTGTTATGTAATGAAATGTAAGGAATTACATTTACAGCAGTAAATGTAAGGAATTTTTTTTACAGCAGTAAATGTAAACAAAAATTTACACACAGCTGTGTAATTTTCTTTTGTAAAGAGAGGCAGAGTATTTTTTTTTTAAAAGAAATGTTTTGGTGAATCCCTCTCAGCATAGAGGATGAATATGTATCAGTAAATTTTTGTTTTAATGAATTGAAATCTTTTTATGGTGGTGCAATACTTTGTTCTTCAGTCAATTTTTTTTTAAAAAGGCTTCCCTGTGCAAAAAGATCCTGGAGTAAAGGAAACAGAGCATTGCCTCTGTGTGCTTGAATTGTTTGTTTTTGGGATTTTACCAGATAAATTCCCTAAGAGTGGTATCAGAGCAGGCTTAGGCTCTTTGAAGGTGACAAAGAAGCTGAAGGGAGGAGTCTTTTGTTGCAGCAGTAGATCTTCTCCAGCAGAGTGAAGGCTCAGTCAAGAAAATACTCAGGTATTTCACAAAGTTTTTTTATGTGTTGCTGAAGAAGCAGTCAGTTGTTTTAAAATACACAGTCAAGAAATTGAAGCATAACTAAGGATGCAAGGAATGGCCAGCACAAGCACTGGTATGGGTATGTTTAACACCCAGCTCCCACAGTTTAATGGGAAAAACTATGAATATTGGGAAATAACCATGAGAGCCCTGTTTGCCTGTCAAGATTTATGGGAATTAGTTCAAGATGGTTTTGAAGAACCAGTAGATGAAAATGAGTTTAATAGATTAACTCCAGCAGAGAAGGATCTGTTGAAGA